>VYZT01024937.1:43263-78682 GCA_013400735.1 Pomatostomus ruficeps | reverse complement strand
GATCATTTAACCATGCCAACCCAAAGTGTAGCTTATCTGACACAGGTGGATCTGCACTACAGGTGTTTTGGCAGCATTTTTCCAGCTTTCCTAAGGATAACACCTCAATGTGCTTTCCCTTAAAGGAAAAGAACTCTGGATTCCTGCAAACATTTTGGCCAAATATTCCTTACCCTCTCATTAAAGATAATGAGGAAAAATCCCACCAGAGTAAACTAAGAAATCACAGAATCAAGATAAAAGGGACCCACAAGCATCAGCAAGTCCAACTCCAAGAGAATTTGCCTCTCCTTTCCTCTTTAAACATCTGCAAATGTTTCACATCCTGAAATGTTTCTGAGTAACACCACAAATGAAGGTTGCTCCTAAAGCAGACTCCAACAGGAAGAGGAGCTGTCACTGCACCAGCTCAGGAAAAAGGAAACTGTGTGGGAGCCTTAACCAAGAAATGTTGGAAAGGAAAAATGCACAGTAGAAGGTAGGAGTAACTTCCTTTTCACCTGTTCTTTTGCCTCATTCTGACTGAACACACCAGCCTCACACTGCAGCAGAAAATGCCATTTTTCACTGCTGCACACATAAATACATTAAAAAGTTGGTTTTAAGGGCAGTACATGGCTGTACTACTGCAACTGTCCCAGCTCACAGACATTCTAATTAAAACCCCTAAATTTTCAACCCCAAGAACACTGAATTGTTAACAAAAACTCAGTTTTGAAAGTAACAAGGTGGAGGAACCACGGAAAATGCTAGCGAATGCTTTGTCCTCTCCTCTTAAGCAGAAATACCTGCAGGACAAAAGAGAGGACAATTTTAGTAGTCAGAACAGCAGGCATGGAGGTTGCCAAGCAGAAGGAAAAAAAGCATGCAGAGCAACAGAAAAGTGGCTTTCAACAACTTATCTTTTTCTTCTTTTTTTAAGCATGCAATTTTTGGAACTGAAAAACCAGGTAAAACAAAGCTGTGCTGCTGCTGGTGACATCACACGCCCCAAACTTTGTTTCACACCCTTTGTTTTACAAGATGTAAAAAACTGCTTATTTTATGCCCAGCTTGGGGTGCGTGCAGATTTTGTGCTGTGCACAGAGGAGGGTGCGAGAGGAGCTGCATCAAAAGGCTTTGTACAGAATTCCACAGAAATTTGGATTCCTGGCTTCCTGTGGATCAAGCATCCAACACCCCTCTGCTCACTGAGCCCAGTGGAGCTGAGCAAAATGGAATGTACCAGAAGCACCAGCTGCAGGCTGAAGCCACAGTTGTTTAATATTTATTTGTATGTGCTCAGTAGGCAGGTTCCCATCCCTCACACAGAGCATAACCCGGGGTATTCCAGGCACTACCATCAACACCACATTTTGGCTCCAAACAGCCACATCCCTGAAAGTGGCTTCCATCTGAAACACTTCCCATTTTTGGTGTATAACTACAGCAATATACAGAGAGCCATTTGCCAGAACTCTCTGAAATGGTTCCTCTGAAAGTGAAAGGTGACATTAATTTCCCATTTTCCTTAGAGACCAGTGTATTGAATACCACCAACAGAACCTCTCAAGTCCAAATATTTGGTAAGTAAGGAAGCAAGTACAGCATTCATCACACATGTAACCCAGCAAAGCTGTTTACCAGCAAGCAAAACTGCAGCCAGGCAGTCTGCTGCTTCTCACAGATATTCTGGAGTCTAAACAAATGAAAAAAGAAAAGAAAAAGAAAAAAGGCAAGTGGAGAAGTGGCACTATTTCTAGTTTACAGAAAAGAAGCTGATGCTCAGAGCAGTTACAGTCCTAAAGGAGAAAGACAATAGACTTGAGGACTGTACATGAAGTTTCAGACCTAATGCTTTAAACAGGAAACACTGATTAAAAATGCCATGTGAAAAATGATCAGGGTGGCAAAAAAGAACTTCACCTATGAGAATACAAACTCACTTGATGCTCAAAAGATATTAATGAAGTTTATGCACATTAGAGAGCATGGCTTGGGAATTCTGCTGCACCCAATTTAGTAATGACCAACTTTCAAGTCATCGTAAGGTGTAGTGAGGCCTTCTGGACTAGTAAAGCTGTAAAGTGGCAGTCGGAGGTCGAATTTAGGACTTTCTGATGGGAACCAGATGCCAGTCACTGCATCTCTGAGATGCACTAACGAAATCTCTGACTCAAAGAACTGAAAATTTAATTACACCTCTGTATAATTAAATGCACACCTCAGCTAATGGGAGAGTTTGGTGAAAAGATACAGGGATACCAATATCAGTTTAGACCATCCTCACTGAAAACAACCCTAGATATTGTTGAAGGATCATACTCAATCTCCTCAGATAGTGAGGAACAGCCCAAAATTAGGTAAAGAAGCAAAATAAGAATGCAGAGTTTTAAATTATAGGCATTATTTTTAGGATTTGCTGCTTTGTTTCTGGAAATTTTGGCTGCATTTCCTCTCGCAATAATACATCTCATGCATTACCTAATCAAAGCTGACATAAAAAAGCCCTTACTCATACAGGGAAGAATTTCTCGCAGTCTCCTAATGACCCATTCTTTGGGGTATTTTAGCAACGTGAAATTAGTTACATTTGGTAAGTAGCAATTTTATTACCATATAACACAGATAGTTTTAGCTATTTCCCTTAAATGAAACACAGAATACAGAAAACTGATCATAAAAACAAATCATAAAACATTTAAAAAAAAAAAAGGTGGAACTACAGCACAATAAGCACAATAAGCTTGCAAATTTTATGAGCAGAGTGTTGTCTTAATGCTGGTATCTCAAGGCATTTTCAAGGTCTGTTCCCAAAATATTACGCCTATTGTTACAACACTTCCTTTAGCCTCTTGTCTAATAAAAATCCTTTTGGCAGCTGCCACAGATGCTCATTCTGCGGTGATTTTCTTTTCACTAACCATAAGGCCTTTGATGCCCACTTTGTAACATACTTATCAGTATGGATGAAGTTGCATAGCCCAGACAATCAATTTTGTGTCCTGGCACAGTAAACAACACCCAAAATATATTGAATTGTGAAATCTTTAGAACTTCAGTGTAACTGAACTGAATCTTACGGAGTCTGTGAAGAGCAGAGAGGCTTTTTAGATTTAAAATTAACCCACTTCAGTTACAGGTTGCAAACCAGAATTCCCCATTTAAAGAGGCCTGATATGGAAAAAGAAGGATTGAAATCTGCCTTCCTTATTTTACCTGGAATGACAACTCACAGACACATCTCTGGACAGCTCTGGGGGAAAGACAGCTATTATTTTAAGAGACAAATAATAGAAATATCTCATTTCTATCTCATATAAATGAGATAGAAACTGAATGACAGCATAATGGGAAACAGAGCAATCCAAGTAAGGGAATGGTGGCCAGATACCCTTATTCTATTCCTTATTCTCTTCCTTCCCATCTTCTGCCTCTTTCAGCTCCTTAAATCATTATTTAGTCCCTCCAGCAAAAATGGTGCAAATAGAAATTATCAGATCTTAAAAACCCTTCCCATTCTTGAATTTTATTCTGAATAATTAATTTACTAAAAATCAAAGTCAGCAGTGCATTCCTCAGCTTCCTTGGCAACCAACTGTCTTCGACACTAATAAACATATTGCTCTGGCTTGTGGCATTTCAGCAAAGGTCATAGGTCACCCTCTTTTTTCGGTGTTATCCTACTTCTTTCTCTTCAAAGAAATTTTCATTTGGGTAAACCCCTTACCCCTGAATCCTCATGCTTTAATATCTGGGCTTCAACATCAGTTAAAAGGACAGGCACAAACTGCAGCGTGGTTTGGGGTAATTTCTACCACGTAATCACCATCTGGGATTTCTGTTCTTTTCAGGAACCGTAACAGTGACAAAGGAGGCTTTTCAAGGGATCTCGAAGAGTCAGTGTATCAGCTGCTGTAGATCCAAAATGCAACCTTAAGTCAAACAAACTTCTGAATATATTGCCAGTAAATTCTACTCTAAGAACATAATTTGGATTTGTAGTTACAGCAAAATGTAGCAAATAAACACAGCCCTCCTAAGGAGGCTTAATCAATCCAAGGTCTTTTGTGCAAAGACATAATTCATTTTTATTTAGCATCTTACCCATTCTGCACAGAGACAATACAGAAATTTGATTGTCCTGGCCACAACACTGAAAGCTTAGGAAGAAGTATTGTAAGCTTATGAATTAATGGAAGTCACCTGCCCAAAAAATGGCTTACACAGTTTTCAAAGGCCAGAATAATATCTTATTCTACGTACATGAGACTCAAAGCATTAGACTAATCACTGGAACTGCAACAAGGCTTTTTGTTTGGCAGAATTACACCTTACAACTGCGAGAACTTTAGTTTATCACCCTAGTTTTCTGCTGCCTGGTCAGATGGCTGCACTCTAGTTCAGTAGGTTAGAAGATCATATCAGCCCACTCTTCCTCCTGCAGAACTGACTGCTGGATATGAGGAAAAGTTTGTCTTAGAGATAAATTTCTTCTGTATTCCCCTAAGGAGGCTAAAATGTTTCGAAGGAAAAAATTCTTTCCTGGAAAATCTTTATGTAATTATCATAGTGATAAATTATTTCATTGTTTATATAAATGTCTGCTTCTCTCCAGAGCTCTTATCAGAATGGATATCTTTTACTTCAATGACTTCTATTGATCACTAAATGCTACTGGAACAGTTTAATGGTCTCTTATTCTTGCTTGCCAAAAGGGCTGATTTGCCTGTAGTGCTGTATCACTACTTTTGCACCCCACTTTCCAATAAAGTTTCACTTCTCAATATCTTTTTCGGAATAAGTCCTGTATCACTTGTCCTGTGAGAAATATGGGGGAAACTCAATAGGCTTGGATCATAATCCTTATTTTAAAGAAGCACTTAGAAAATGAAATATTAAAACACTAATTAACTTGAAGATGCAAGGAAATAATTTACATTAGACTGGTATTTACATAGATTTAAAATAGCAGTTTCTTTGAGAAGGTACATCACACTAGGTCAGAAGCCCTATCAACTAGAAACACCATCCAGTGAACAACAAGTTCAGTTTAAAGGAGGCCTTGTTCTTTATCTGATATCTTTCTAGGTAAGAAATCTCACAGGATGTTTTTCAGTCATATCTTCCCCCCGCCCCCAACTGCTGTCTTTACCTCAGTTGTGTACTGAAAATGCCAACCCAAAGGGCAAACCTGCAATTTCATCATTCTAGTAAGCTCTAAGCATAGCGGCTTCTGAAGGCCATTTTGAACAATGAATTTCCAAAGCAAGTCATGCAATTAATCATCTTCCTTGTATTATAGGGTAATTAACAGTACTTGGGAAGGCCACTCTAAATTACAAAAGTCTCTCTCTCAGTCTAAAAAGAAAACTCACCTTAAAGCACAGCTCTGATTAAAAAAGAATTTAAGAAAAACCACACAGTGAAACATTTCTCAGTTAATCAGGCCTTTAGCTTGAAACTGCAGCATCGTGGGCACCAAATTCCACATCACCCTTCCCAGCAAGGTTCATACCCAGGCTTGGCATCTGCCCTGTGCCTGCCTTCCAAACTCTCTCCTCGTCACAAAGGGGCTCTTCAAAGGAAGATGACTGTAAAATATGCTCAGAGAGGAGAGAAAGATTCATGTGGAGAAGTGGTCACCTTCCTCAGGGAAGCCAGGAGGTGGCAAGCAGAACGGAAATATGGCAGTGTGCTAGGAATCCCTGCTGTACATGAAAGAACAAGCCTGTTTGTTTCTCTAGTGCGAAAATACCTGGGATCTTCAAATGGGAGAAGCAAGCCACAGAGAAACCCACAAGGCACTGTTTCTTAAAGCAAGCAGAAAGGAAAACTGGCTGGAATGGAGACAAATAAGACAATTAAAAGTAACTTGGCTGGTGCTGCTGGGCAAGGGTTAGGGCTGTCCCTAGGCAAGGGTTAGGACAGCCCTGGGCAAGCATCAGGGCTGTCCCTCCAATATTCCCCAGCAGAGGGCTGGGAGTGGGCAAGGTCCCACCCAGGGACACAGCCAGGCCAGTGACCCAAACTGACCAAAGGGATATTCCAGACCATGCAACCTCGACTCAGATGCAAAACCTAAAAAATGTTGGAAGAAGTGGGATCACTGATTTTTACAATCTTTGCCTTCCAGAGCAACCACTGTGTGCTCGAGCCCTGCTCCCCTGGATGTTGCTTGCTGATCAAAAGCAGTGAATAAAGTCTTTGGGCTTCTTCCTTTGCTTGTGCACATCCAATCTTTGCTTCTGCTTTAATAAACTGCTTTAACTCATCCTCCTTATTATCCATCACATTTTCTCTACCCTGTCCAGCTGAAGAGAAGAGCAGCTTGGTGAGCATCCATCATACAGACATTGGGTTTGCCTGGCAAAGTTCTGGTAGTGGAGGGGGTACAGGAGTAACTTCTGTGAGGAGCTCCCAGAAGCTGCCCCCATGTCAGCAGAGCCAGTACCAGCCCAGGCTCCAGGAAAGAGCTGCCACTGGCCAAGGCCAAGCCTAGCAGAGATGGAAGAAAGTTCTCGCACAGCTGTAAATGGGTGCAGAGAAGAGAGGGGTGAGATGTGATGAACTGCCCTTAACCCCTATTCCCCACTCCCTGTGCTGCAGGGAGGAGAGGAGGTAGAGAATAAGGAATAAAGTTAATCCTGGGAAGAAGGGAGCGGTGAGGGGCAGGTGTTTTTACAATTTGTTTTACTTCTCATTATCCTGTTCTTTGTTAACAAATTCAATCCATTTCCCCCAGTTGAATCTGGTTTTCCCATGACAGTGACAGGGGAGGGATTTCTCCCTGCCCCTGTCTGAACTCCCAAGCCTTTCATTATCTTTTCTCTCCTCTGTCCACCTGAGACAGGCAGCAATAGCGAAGCTTTGGTGGGTGCCTGCCATCCAGACAGGTAAAACTGACCACACAACCCCATTTCACAGCAATACATTGACTTTTGAAGGTCTGACTGGCTGCTTAACACCTGAAACGCAAGACAGAGATGTACTCGAGACTTGTGGAAATATCAGCTGAATGAACTAGAAACAAGCTATTCCCATTGAACCATCTCAATTGCAACCGTGTAACACAGTCAGTTTAAGAGAATGTCCATGAGAAGGACAAACAAAATGTCTGTGACTAAAACAATTAATTTAAAAATTCAGGACAGTCCTATCGGTGAGACAGGCATCTTCCAAGTTTCCGTGGGAAGAGAGTGATCAGCATGTTTTTGAAAGCAAATACTGCTATTAAAAAGGGAGATCTCCCATGGAAGTCCATACATGAGATTTCAGAGCACATCTTGGAAATGGTGCCAGTTAACCTGAGTAAAGCATTTATTTTGTTGCTTGTCTTAGAGGTGGAAGGAAACAAGAGCCAACTGAGTTCAACCTTACTCCTAAGAGGAGCGTATCAGTGACTCTCTGAGGCTACTCACATGAAGCAAACATCAGAATTACCAGGAACTTTAGTGGAAACTTCCATTTTGGTCTCACAACCAGGGAAAAGCATCTAGATTATCCAGCTTTTCTCCAGTCAGGAAAGCAGTTGTATCGCATTTCAATTTGCCTTTGTATTTGGAGCATGAAAAACATTCTGAAGAGGTTTGTTGTGCCCAAAGGAAAATAAATAACCATGAGTATTAAGTATTTATATTGCACCATATATATATTAATGTCACCTATTTTCACCACTAAAAGTCAGACTAAAGCTTTTTTCCTTTTAATAAAATTTGTTACTGAAAATAAAACTCTTTGTATATTCTGTATAATTCATATTGTTCTATCATGCAAACATATGGCTCAGACTGCTCATTTGTGTGAAGATAAATATGTTTATTCTCCCACTGACTCAGTGCTATGAGAAAATTCACTCTAAAGACACCCATACTGTAACTCAAAAAATGAGTATTTAAATCCTCCAGAACCTTCTTACTGGGAAAAGGTAATCTGATAATTAAACAGAGTTGCTTCTCAACAGGAAAATCAGTAGTTCTACAAAAAAAAATAACTACTGGTACAAACATTAGCATTTTCTCCACTGTTACAAATATGATTAAATTTGAACGTGTGCATACAGGTAATTTCCATATATTTAAGCCCAGCCTGCAGACAGCACTCAACAGCCAGGAGTGGTACTTTATTATTCAGCTGTGCACTGGCTAAAAATTCTATCCAGTTGCTTGGCACTCCACAAGGAACCAACAATGTGTCCAAAGCATGGTAATCAGGGTAGCAGAGTTATTGTTATTAGATAATTAGCACCAGTGCTGACATGCCACTGTAGGCATACCTTCCTTCCCTGGACAAGCACAGTTTTGTCACAGGATTGCAATCTTTGAGGATCAATGGAATCCCTTCTGTTCAGGCTTTGCAGAGTAAGAGCCAGACTGAAAAAAAAAAATCAAGAGATCCTCCTTCTCCTAATGGACTTGGACTTTGATGTCTCACTCTTCTATGATGAAGCTTTTTCAAGATAACAATTACTCAGTCAATAATTACAAGCAGTATGACTTGTGTTCAAACATCAGAAGTTTTACTTCTAGAGAACAAGGAAAGTGAAAGTGATTCCCTTCTTTGTTTTAAAGATTTCCATTGCATTTTTAGATAATGTGTTTTCAGACATTCCTCTTAAGTGACAAGAAGTGGATATTAACATTCGCTTTCCTTGGAAGTATTTTGGAAGGGTTTTAAAAGCTGACAGGTAAATTCACAGTGCCTTAAGAAAGACTCCCCACATGTGTGCAGCAGCTTGACTTTCACCCTTTGGATTTTGCAGAGTAATCACTGCTTTATTCCTTTGGGTCACTCAGAAAGATTCTGTATTGGATAAAGCCAGAATACTTCATGGAACCAACATCTGGGATCAGAAACTGATTCCAAAGATTTTGAAACATTCCTGGGTTGAACTGAATTCCAGAAAACTTGCCTCTGAAACTTTTCTCTTCCATTGTACTTCACACTAAAATGGAAATGGCATTTTAGACCCTTCTGCTTTAACTGTCCTCAGTTTGTGCTAAAATGATTGAAAAGGACATGATATATATGATACATGTGACATGATACATAGCATATGATCCCTGTGACATGAATCACATAACATCATATCACGACACGTGATACATGACATCTTAAGAGAGCTATGACAATATGATTACAAAAATCATATATTATATAACAATACATGGCAAATACTATATATGATATACAATACATGTGATAGATATGAAACATTATTATTAAGATATATGATATGATATATGTCTTATATATATGAGAGATATATGAGATATGATATCACAGGACTTTTTTTTTGAGATATCCTCATAAGAGCATGTCCCAACAGAGTAAGCTCACCTGTTTTCTGGATTTTTTGTATATTTGAAGAAGGAACAGGTTTAGGAAAAAACGTGAGTCACAACCTTGTGCAGTCCCGACCCCGAACGATCAGGAAAGCAATGGTTTTCAATACCACAATGCCCACTTCATGTTCAGTGAAAACTTTAAATATCATGTAAGTTCTCCACTTAATAGCTTGATCTTTTGCAATCTGCCTGGATTAAGCTACATTGTCTCAAAATACTAAATGTGACAAATCTCATTTTCAAACCTACTACAATATGTTCCAAAATCTATTCCAGAAGCCCTTTTACTGCCTTTCAGTAAAACTCACCTATTAACTATGGTGAATCACAGTGCACTATATAAATGGAAGCAAGAATCTAATAAAAGATAGGATATTAATAAAAATGAGGAGTGGGAAGATGGACCATCAACAGAGAAAGCTGCTTAGCAATGATGCAGGAATGAAAAGGACGCTGCACAAAGGAAGCAAATTTATGCAAAACACAGGCTAGAGTACAACTGAACAAGTATCTGCCTTTGAGTAATAAAAGAGTATTTCTTTCACATGTTTAGGAAAATGTACTTCGTTCAAAAACATTAGCACTTACTACTGGCAACTAGACTACCAGGTATGGGGCAGATATTTTTGTACACTGTCATGGTTAAAATGGGTTTTCTCTTCTAAATACATGAAATGAAAACCAGTTGTGCAGAATGAAGATTCAACGCCTGTTCCAATTACTTGAAGAGTCAATGCAGCTAAGGACAAATGTAAGTGAAAACAGGAAGAAGGGTAGTATTTTTTATTTCCACAGTAATCATCATATAATACTTCATCACTGAGAAAAGTTTTAAGTCACTTTACAAATGGCTTGGAAAGAATTCCTTGAGCACTTGGAACACTGTCCATTTTGTTGCCCAGAGTCTCAGATCCAGATCTGCTTTGTTTTATCATATCTGTCCAATTGGTACCATGCAATGGGCACCTTTGTGTGATTTTCACCAACATACCCACTCTCCCCAATCCCTCATGTCCAAAGAATTCAAGGGTTAAACAACCATGACCAATCAATGGCAACAAGCTACAGAATTTAAGAAACTTTAAGAAAGTACTAAGTATATTTAATAGCTTACTGGTTAAACAGTGCTGCACATGCCTGTGAAGGGCCTTATATGAAATGTCAGCCTGGCAGCAGTGAATACACAAGGCTCGAGTTTTCCAGGCACTAGAGCTCTGTTGTCTCATTTTCTTTCCTTATCCAAGATCCGCTGCATCAAAAGGATGGGCTGAGTATTTATCCAACAACTAACACTACTAAGAGAGGGATGCTGGGAACAAGTCTTCCGGATAAGCTCACATTACCTAAAGCGGGAGTTGCCTATTGGCCCACGATGATGGATGGGGTAATGTGTGGTCACTGCTCCTGTTTCCATCTCTGGACACAGCCCTGTGAAGGGCCGAGCTCCGAGGGACAGACTGCTGCACTCCGTGCTTCATTTCCAAAATCAAGTACAGAATGGCATTGTAGGAAGAGAAACAAAGCAACCAAACCACACCAGAACTGCACCAGAACAAGGAATCTGCTGCCCACTCAATGCCTCTGGTAGAAGAGGGTGAGTTAAGGGTCCCTAAGCAGAATTCCCCTGGCAGATATTCAGACATTGCTGGGACATGTCTCACCTATGTTCAGAAGCTTTCTGCAGCACACAGATCTGGATCTATAGTCAGTTCAGTGGACAGGGGCATTCCACATGCAAATCAACATGAACATTTGGAACACATGAGCATCCAATATGAACATCTCTGTTTGGAACACAAAGCGGGTGCTGCTGGCTCCGCTGGGTGGAGAGAACTCCGCTGTGCATGAACACATCAAGTCCAAGGAGTCACGTTCTATCTTCCAGCACTGGGCACCAGCCAAGGGTGAGACAGTTTTATGAAACCTTATTTCTGGCAGCAGTTGATTGTCTTTTAAGTCAAATGCGACAGAGAGGGCCAACTATGGGTTGGTCTCATCATTAGAGTTAAATAAATACCGCACTGACAGAAGACCAGGCTCTAATTACAACATAAAACAGAAACACAGGAAGACCACTGGAAGATGCAGCCTTGAACTTTCTTGAGGAAATGAGGATGTGCCAAGTGAAGAAAATCCAGCTATATACAGTGGATAGCAACTGTGCAAACTGCAAAGAACCCAGACTGTTACCAGCAGAAGAACTCTGATATGAAAGTTGCCCATGGACCTCTGGTGAACTGAAAGCATGATAACTTCTCGCCATGGGAAGGACAGCTGCAGTGACTGTGAGAGGATTACGTTACTTAACAAGAGCACGTAAGAACCAGAGCTTGCATAACATCACCAAGAACCACGTCAGTAAGAGAATCAATTCAGAAGTATTCTACTTCAGAGCTACGTACAAGGTTTTAGGAGAAGATAAGCAAGACGATCAGCCTGAAATTGAACAGGCTGTTTATTACACTTGTGTTTGGCATACCCAAGTCAGTATGGTTAGCCAAATCATTACCTCCAAATTTAAAAAAAAAAGCACTTCACAGAAAGATGTTAAACTGAGGTTCAAGAGCACTTGGATTTTGCCATGGCAGAATACAGAATAAAATGCTTCAGTAAATGAACTGAGAAAGGTGCAGCAGATAAAGAAGGAGGAATTACCCTTCACTGGGGTGAACTAGTTGCTCACTAGCCAGGCCATTTCTGCATGTAACAAATTGCTAGCCCAGGGTCCAAGGACAATTTAATGTGATAGAAGAAGAGACAGAACAGATCTTAAAAATTCAAGCACTTAAGACACAGACCAGAGTTCTTTTGTCATACACCAGTTGCAATAACCTGTACAAGCAGAGAGTGAATGCCCCTACAGCACAAAAGGAGGTAGAACTTAGACATTGGCTGAAATGAACCAATCAAATATGTAAAAAGAGAATGAGGGGGAGAAAACCTGGAGGGACAAATGATTTCAAATATTCCCTATATCTTAAGACAGCACAAGGTTATGTATAAAGCTGTTGGAAATTCAGAATGCCTTTACCGTACCCATTAAGGAAATGTATTCTGTAGATTATTTTCCCAGCAGAGAAGGCAAATAAAGGAAAAGCACAGATATTTTGATCATATGAAAGGTTAATACTAGTAAATCTTACATCTTAACCTAAAAGAAATAGCAAAAGAGCATGACTAAACCTGAATCTAGACAGCTGTAGAATTCACAGAGTAAATCAATGAAAGAAGGCAAATTCCCCAAAAATAAAAATAACATTAATACCACATTTGCAAATGGAGGCACCCCAAACTGTTCAGGTGACCACAAAGATGTGACAATGAAGGGCTGTTGCAAAAATAACTCAATTTCCTTCCATACCTGTTCTGAGTCGCTACTGTTTGTTGTTTATAATGTTCATTGATTGTTCTGTCTCCTCAAGATAAACTCACATGAGACCTATTCCGATAGCAGTCCAAAGTACTTTGGCTAAACACCATCTGTGACTCCACAACAAACCAAATTCTTTTGCAACACCAGTAGATCAAACTTGCTTTCCCAAAGAGATACTGATTACCCCTAGAGTCCTCTAGCCCAGGTAAAGGCACTAGGAGGGAAAATCCCTCAGCATCTGGTGACTCCCTGAAAACACGGCTAGTTTCCACATGGACAAAACTTATGGTTTACAGGGAAAGGAAGATTTGACAACATCAAAGGTTTTTCTTCTTGTTTGGTGAGGAGACACATCTTAAGATTGCATTATATGAGGATCCCAACTGTTGCGTCCCTGAGAACACATACTCTGGTTTTAAAGCAGTCTGAATAAACACTGGGAATTTGACCATGTTGAAAAGTCCCTTCTCTCAGCACCAAGGAGCCCAATTCCTACTGCTCACCAGAACACTGCACAGTGAGCAAAAACCAAGAGCCATTTCTGTCACAGAAACTTTAAACCTGTACAAGAAACACAGCACAAAGCCATAGTGGAAAAGAACTTTAATGCTGCCACTGGAGGAAAGCCAAACATCCACAGAACCCTGATGATCACAGTGCATGCAGGGTATGAATGGCTCTGCTGTCAGTGGATCGAGTGCCACAGTGTCATCCTGCCATTAAGATGCTTTTTCTAAGTTAATGGATTTCTAGTGAAGATCCACCTCTATCTCTGTTTTGTGATTCCAGGTCTCTTTTCCTCTCCCACTGCTACCCTCGATGATGAAAATGAGTAAGGCAGAGCTTCCACATTCCTCCTGTTACTACTCCTCTGTCAAGCTTTGCCCATTCAGTCCTTCAAGAACTCTCTGCCAGAAGGCAAAGAAATGTACAGGCTTAACAGAATTTCTTGGCCAAAGTTAATTCAGAGAACTTAAGAGTTCCAGTTCCTCAAAACTACGACAAGTCCCAAGACCCCCTTTCCCTTACACTGAGCTGACTCCCTCCTCACAGCATCCACAGCTTGGAGAACACTCTCTTGCCTTCACCCAGAAATCCTTCTAGTAGGGATCCATCACTCACTGAGGAACGGGGGATAAAATAGTAAATTAAATTCATGCTGATAAATGCAAAGTAAAGCAGGGAGGAAATCCCTTCCCCTCGGCACTGGGCAGGCTACTGCATCTGAGAGAGATAGGAAAGCTGTAGTAAAATTATGCACATCAATTCTGTGCAGACAGTGATTTAACACTCAGTAGCAGATAGAATTTCAGAAGCTGATAAAAAAAAAGGAGGGGAAAAAGAAAAGCGCATTATATCACGGTATGATTTTTCTACATCTCTAGAGCTGGAAAGGAATCAGGAATGACAAGGAGAGTAAGAGGTGTAGAATGTTTTCTGTATGCAAAGTATTTGAACAGACTAGTTAGATTCAACTGGGAAAGAGTTTGATAAAAGTCTACAAAAATTTACAAGCAGCATTGACAAACTGAATAGACAGCAATCCTGCATCACTTCTCATGGTACCAGGATTATCAGATAGCACTGTGAAAAACAACAAAAGGACATGGTTTTTCCCACACAGCACACAGTTTAACTGGATTTCTGTTTATGACAGAAGTTTACTTATCTTTCAAGAACAATTTGACAAAATCTGTGGATAAAAACTCCCACCAACAGCTATTAAACACAAAGCTGTGGCTCTACTGCCAGACAGAGTACCCGTGAAGCAGACAGCAAGAAGATGAGAGGGTATATCTGGAGAAATACTCTGTAATTAGATAATAAAGTACCTAGCCCAGCCAATATCAACAAGCTAGCAGGATGCTTAACCTGACCCAAACATCCACTCTTACACCCTTTTGTTGTGTCACCTGCCCAATCCAAGAGTCACACCAGTCATTAAATTGTTTCTAGGAAAGCAACTATTCCTTTTTGCTGTCACAATGAAACAAGAATGAGATCTCACCTTCTTTTTTCTTTTTAAAGAATCTCTTCTTGTATGGATATTTATGCCTTAATGCATCCTGCTGATCACTTGTGTTTTCACAGTTTTACTTTCTGCTGTATTGTGCTTTATCTGGTGAAAAACAATGATGGGTTTGTGTTATGGTGACCTTCAGCTTTGACCAAAAGCTGCCACAACACACCATGAAAAAAGCCAGATCATGCCGAAGAATTAACTTTTTAAATTTTAAGTGGCACTTTACTACTTCTGTCTTAAATCAGTATGTTCTTCAGGCATTATTTCATCCTTCTGATATGGCAGCAGAACTACTCCTAACTACTCATATCATTACATTTGCAGAGATCATCCACTCTTGTGACAGAACACACTTCAGTAGGTGCTGGTTTATGTATTTTAAGGCATTGGCCTTTCTGCTTAGCCTTGTTGGACATTCTGCATCCCTTTCACAGGGGAAGGCAAGCCAGAGAAACTGCCACCCCAATTAATTTCCATTGTATCCATCATCACTTGGTACTTCAAAATTCAGGCTCTGAATTTTTGAATTCTTGCTGTGAATACTTGCTGGATCACTGTGATTGTTTCTGGTGTATCATTACATTTGTTAGCAGTAGCAAGCAGCAGAATACACAGCTTGCTCTACTGGGTCTGCTTTGCTACTCATAGCTAGACAAATTAATTTTGGTTACATCCTCCTTCCTGCTCCCCCAAATGAATAAAACCATCATTCTGATGGATTGCACTCAGCTTGGATAGAGAAATGGCATGCCAGATAATTCCACCTTACAACCCAAGAGGTATTTATCACAAAATACTTCTTATACTTTCTGAAAGAGGATTTAAAAATTTGTGATTCTATCATAAGCAGAACCATTATGGACTTAAGAATTAAAGATACCAAACTCCTTGAGGACCAGGTCTTAGCTTTGTTTGCAAGAAAAGAACATAGGTAATTGAATCCCTTAAACAAGGCTTTGGGTTTTTATTAGTGGTTTCCTAAAACTCTTCAAACTCTTAAGTCTCTGGCTGTTCAATCATGGAAAATGCTCTTCTGAGGGCTTGTAATAGTGATTGGCTCTGGAAACAAGCTGATCATATCATGTGCTCAGCATCTCAATTCACAGGAACAAACATGTCCTTGTGGAGGGCCACTCTGTGCCAGATACAAATTCTCCATAAGGGCTATGAGACTGACAGGCATTTTTTATTGCTTTGGCAGCTGAGTTGGAAGAAAATTAGGAAAGAAGTTAATGTTTAAATGGGCTAAATATTTGTTTGGTTTCGATGCATGAAACTAAAACACCAGAACATTTACTTCATACCAGGCAGAAAGGAAAAGGAAAGGAAAAGGCAAAGGAAAGAGGAATTAGGCTCATGAAACAGGAAAATGATTGTCCAAGTTCTGATCAGCACTGAAACAAAGCCATTGCTACCGGCCCCAGCACCACTTCATATGAGGACATGAAGAGGAAGAAGACCCCAATAAACACTTTTGAGACAGAAGCCTGGCTCATTTTGGAAGTTTGTTGACAGCTACTGGGCAGCCAGCCCATGCCAGCAGTAAACTCCAAAGCACAGGCAATCCCAACTGTGGTAACTAAAGCAAATGCCAAGATTCTCATTTGCCTGCCCAAGCCTACCTGAAGAAGGATACAGGACTCACAACACAGAACAGGAAAGGCAGAGCAAATACAGAAACTAAGGGGAAATCTTAGCTTTGATCATGATGAGCGATCACACTACAGTTTCATTCACATTATTTATTTTATACAGGATTTTTAATTGTTTGTTGCAATATACAGGAGGTAGCAAAAACAATGCTTGCTTTCTGAGCCTAATTATCAAAAGAGACAGTAACATAAACACATCTTGCTTAAGGAAAGTGTTGACTTCATTGAGAGTATTGCTCCTCCTTTATCTTTCCTTGAAAAGCAGCCAGCACCAAGAGCTGTGATTAGGGCTTTCTGTGGCACAGGCACAGCACAGGGAGCTTCTGAAAACCCTGGTGGGAGCTCTGGCTTGAGACTTTAAGGTTGATCTATAATTACCATTGGTTTAAGACTACTGGATTAAATTTCAGTGATCAAAAGAGAAAAATAATGCTTTAAAGGTTTCAAACTGTGAAGCCTTGTGAACATGTTTATTCCGCATTTCATTTCCATCACTGCAGTAAATTCAGAGTAATGTTACTTACATTCAACACAAAGTAATACATTGTGTTCTTAACAGTTCTCAGTCATTTGAATTCATGTTCATGCTACTGAAAATTTCCCACTACAGTCCAATCTCAGAAGGTTTAGGGAGAAGCTAGGTGGAGTTAGGAAATAGTAATAAAGGTCTAAAACAGCACCAAAATTTGCCATAAATATTAACCTTGTTGCAGCTCTCATCACAGAGAGAGCAGACCAACAGGAAAGCACAAAATGAACACATGTAATCCAGATTCATTTTAAGGAGAGCTATGTGTGCACGTAGATCCATATTCATTTCTCTCATGTTTAATAGATTCTAGGGGAAAAAAAAGCAGCAAACTTCAGACTATGGCATTAGGGCTTAAATGACTAATGATGGATAGAACTTCCCCTGCTATTAATATGTTACCATGAGAAAGAAGAGGCTGTCTAACAAAGACTGAATTAATGGACTGCATGACACAAAAGCGTGGAAATCTGATCATAGAAACATGGAATGGATGCGGCTGGCAGGAACCTCTGGAGTTCATCCAGCCCAACTGCCCTGCTCAAGGGTCACCTGGAGCAAGTTGCCCAGGATTGCATCCAGGTGGCTTTTGAACCTCTCCAGAGAAGGAGACTGCACAGCCTCTCTTGTGAGGCCAGTTACAGTGCTCTGTCACCCTCACACACCCATAAGCTCTCGACTCATTCTTTGCCCACTGCTTGGCAGAGCTCAACACATTCCAGCTGTTCTCTCACATAAACAGCAGCTCCACCACCTTGCCTTGCCGCCCTGTCTTTCCTAGAAGGAATGTAGCCATCCATGACTGTATTTCCACCACGTGTCTGTGGCTGCAATGAGATCATGGCCCTGATGATAAAGAGCAGAAAGGCAAAAGTAGTACCATTGCTGCCAACTCCCTTCCTCATTAATTTCTCATTGTTATATTTAGCCTACTGCTCAGGAGTGCATCCCGATTCCTGCACAGGGGACTCAGGAAGGGTTTACTTTCACAATAGCAGCCTTCAGGCACATGGGGCCTGACCCTGCTCCCATTCAAATAAATAGGAATTTGCCCATGGACTTGCAAAAGTAGGATACCTGTCTTGAAAACAGTTATTTCATATTTAAAAAATATTCAGGCCCTGTTCAGTAACTCTTCACTTGGGCCCTTCTACTCTGAAATAAAGGCAAATTGTTGCAAGACAAGCTTGTAATTTATCAATATAGTTCTCTGTGTGAGGCTCCTAAAAAATAATTATCAGCAATGTACGATATTAACTGGTTCCTTATGTACAATTTGTTTCTGATGCAAACCCTCTAGGGCTTCCAGGGAGCTGCTTCTGACTGACCCTCTCTGGGAGATGGACAGCGGAAAGGAAGGGAAATGGGAAGCAGAGCGACAGGGCCTGATCTTTGCAGCAGAGATGAGCACAAGTGATTTGTGCATCCTGCTGCTCTTGCAGCAGTGTAACTGCTTGTCACAAAGCACAGGTAGAAGCAGAACAGTACCAAGGCCATGGGACCTTTCTTTTGCCACCTGTCCTTAAGGGGCTGTAGGACAGGACATGGTGCTGTGCCACTGATGCCTTGTTGGGACTACCTACAAACACAGGTTAGACAAAATTAAGAGAATAAAAAGCAGTTGTATTTATTGAAGGGCCTTCAGGTACATTTAGGGCAGTCAAAGACCACCCAGGGGCTACACCCTAAAATGGATGACAGGGTCATGGGTTTTTGATACTTTTATAAGTTTGGTCCGTTTGTGTATTGAAGGTTAATCCTCCGATTATAGCTTCCCGTAATGAAGTCATTTACTCCAAGTTTGCTCCCCCCAATTCACTGTTCTTTACATCTCTTGGGGCCTGAGACAGTGAATTGTTCTTGAGTTTCAGACCTAGAGAGGAATTGCTTTGTCTGACCAAAACGTGAGAACAGTAGCTAGCACTGTATATGGAGTCTAGAGTTATACACTACAGAATTACAGGAATACAAATACACAAAAAATATAGAAGCTAAAATCCTAAGGCATCACCACTGTCCTGGCCGATGTCCCTGCACTAGAGCAGTCTCTTGCCAGCCCTTGCACCAGGCACTTCCCACAGGAATTCACGAACTTGACCAAACAGGGAGGAGAGGGGCTGCAACACAAAGTAATAATTAACAAATCTCCAACTTGTGTGTAGACAATCTCCTCACATAGCTGGCTTCAGTGATTGTTCACTTTCTGGCTGGAGTCCAGGTTTCTAAATCCCTGCCAATATTCTAAAAATGAATTTCCAGCAATATCTTAATCAACAAAATGTTGCCACATCACAACACTTTACAGCAGGATCACAATGAATTACTCTTAAAACGCCACACAATTAAAAAGGATAATGAGCATCATATTTAACTTGCCTTTTAAAAATGGTTTCAGTATAAAAAAAACAGCCACTCACTGATTTCTGCCATGACTTCTGCATTCCAGCCCTATCTGTCAGTGATACTGTCTGTCTCCCAAGAAGCCAGATACTGAACCAGTATTTTATTCAGGTCAGGGCTCCTCCACCACTAATCTGTAATAAGGGGAATTTAACTGATAATATGAATATTAGAAGAATGGGTTTTTTTCACCACAAAATAGAAATTAAACCTATCCTGTGAAGATGCTGTTCAGTTTCCATTCATTTCCATTCACACATGCTTGACATCTCCCTCCTTCATGATAAAAAGTTCTTCGGGACTATGAAATTTTGGGCTACAGCTTTCAAGTAAATTTTTCAAGTAGTTTTGTGTTCAAGTTCTGCATTTTGGGATATTTGTACCTTTAGAAATAGAAGTGTTTTGTATCTTTAGGATAGGAAGCTTAATCTGTTATCTTGGCAGCTTTCTGTCCTATGATATGCAATGGTCATACTGAGAAAACAAGAAATGAACAAAGAATCCAAACTTAGCTCAGGATGTGAATGCATATCGAACATCTATATTTGCCATTCAAGATGAAGTGTCTGAAGTGGATGCAATTTCCTTGGTAAAGTTGATCTCTCTAGAATTTTGCTTACATTTTTGAATGTTAAAATAGTAATTACCTGAAAAGTGACATAAGGGGAAAGCATGTAGGCTACATGCTTTACAAGACAAAGCTTTTTTTAAATTTATTTTAGTAAGTGTAATAATTATTGGGCAGGGGAGTAAGTAAAGAAGAATTTAACAAATGACCCCACAGGGGAAAAAAAAACAAACGCATTTTCCCAAACGTTCACCACAAACACAAACAAGTCCAAAATGGGAGATAACCAGAGAAAATGGTATTCTGACTTCCACAAGCTGAAAAATTGTGTGAAAAAGCAGCTCTGAAGCACTCATGTTTGGGAATGAAACATAAATGGCAAAAGCACTGCTCTCTATCTTCCCTCCACTTCCTTGCACCGTGAGAGCTGTATTTGGACAGAATAGTGCCTTTCTAGTGGCAAAATTAATGGAATACACTGATTTGGGAAAGGAAGGAATCACAGATATCTATGAGTTACATTTTGGAAACCCTTGCCTCCAACAGGCTTTAGGTGATTAATTTTAACCCCTCTTAAAGAAAAAGCCTGTAACTGAAAAGCTTCCACTGTTAAGTGACACAGGAATGTCAGTAAAATGACAGCTGGAACTTTTCCACCTTAAAAAAATTAACATCCAAAGGAAGAAGAAAAAAAGTTTCAGTTGAGAAGCAGTCTGGCTAGAGTACAAACAGCTCAAAGCAGCAGAATTGCATTCCAGAGTTTTCCTTGGTAACTTCCAGGAGTCTCCTACATCAGTGTGGGAGAGGGCATTTTGCTTCTTCAGGTAAATGGAAATCCTTTGTGCAACAGCTACTACATCACACCTCGATATTCCTAGAGTTCCACTCCAGATATGACCTAAAGGGCTCAAATGGCATCCATCAGAATAAATAAGATTCTATCAGTAACATGCTGAAGCCTCGGTTGTTTCTCCAGGCAGAATGAGAGCAGATAATCCTCCGCAGTGCTGCCAGGAATGCCCTGAGATTTGCTGCCTGCAGTGCTTGGTCTGCAGACATGCTACTGCTGAGAGCTCTGAAGCCTAGGACAATGCTTCATGGTCTGAGTTATGTGGGTCTGGTTCTTTATTAGGAAGTCTCTTTCCAGCTACAGAAGTATGTTTAGAAATACATCTCGTTCCTATGGAAATCAGCAAGAATTCTGCCCTTGCCTCCAAACAGAGAAGGAACAGACTCCCTGTCTGCAACATCAGACATCTTGGCATAAAGTGAGAAAATTGGGAGGGCCTGCTAAGCTTCACTGGTGTGGAAAGGTCAGCCTACAAATCAAGAGACTGAAGGAGAAGTGGCTGTACATGCCTCTCCCTGCCTCATCCCCAGAGAACATCCCAAATCTGCTCCTTGACTTCTTCCCGCTGCCAGCCTGTCCTGGTAGCTGAGGGGAAAAGGCAGAGCAGCACCATCATCCCATAGCTGAGGTGCTGCTGAACTCCATCACTCTGAGCAACACGCAGGTGGGGGAGGAACTTGCATTTCAAAGTAATTTGAGTTGATGCCTCTGTTTTACAAGCAGAAAACACACCCAGGTCTAAAACTTCCAAAACTACTTGGGATTTTGAGCATGTAAATTTCCATGTGTGTAATGAGGCATCTTAGAGACAGGGGAGAGGCGTCCCTCCAGAATGCATTTTTTAAAATATAGATTTCTTTGTGTTGTTTCAAAGTTGGGCCTTAAAAGCCTAAGTAGTTTTGAAATTATTATACACAGTTCATTAAGAATATGGCAAGCAAATGAAAGGTCAGAAAGGAGCTTTCCTACATCTTCACATTTAAGAAGTTTAATTTTTTAAAAGAATAAAATGACAGAAACAGGAGAGTTTTACATTACCACTGGTCTGTAAAAAGATATTTTTTGTTTTATCTTAAGTTTGGCCATTAAATTCTGATGAAAGGTAGAAGTAAGTCTACCATATAGAAGAGAAGAGAGAGCACTTTAAAAGCCAGTTTTTCATCTGCAAACCTTTCGTACAAAACAACCCTGCCTCAATCTAAAAGACTGGTCTATCAGAAGGCACCAGTATAGATTATTAAGGTGATTTTGAATGGAAGACCAGACAAAAAACCCTACAGCTAAACCAAGCACGTCAACATGTACAGTATAAACACTTTATAGAAGTTTATAAAGAACATGATTGAGGTCCCAACTGGAATAACAGAAACATCTCTCATACCTTCCCAACACCGTTACTCACTCCTGTCAAATGAAGCTGTGTATTTTATAAGCTCAAAAAGTATACCTGGAAATTCACTTGCCCAATCCTCTCCTAAAAATACAGAAAAAAAAGCCCCTTCACTTTAGATGTTTAGTGCTGGTTTCTGCCCTTCATGAGCCCCTTGTTGCCAATATGCCTATTTTAATTTCAAAAGTGCCTTATTTTTCCATCCAGAAGACCAGTACATTCAACCTTACAGCAAACAGGAAAAGCAGTGATGAGCCATTCTTTATTTTCAAGTCTTTGGAGTACAGATTTGTGAATTTTTTTCTCTGAAAGCTCTTTCCTCCAAATATATTCAGCAAAATCAATATTAAGGAACTAGCACTGGAAGTAATTCCTCCAGTACATCTTTACACAGATTTCCAGCCATGCCACTGGTGCACAGACACCAGTGACCAAGGACCAAGACAGGAAAAATGCTGGCTACCATTTCTTACTGTGCTGCACTAACATTTTGCTCCTTCCCCAGAGATCTCTCCGAGCACAATTCATGCACATAGCCACCAGACTCTATGCTCCAAATAAACACCACTCAATGATGATTAACAGGGGTAGAGAAAAGTTAACGTAGAGGGGTTAAGTGACTTGTCCAGAGTAGATCAGTTACAGAGAAAGGAGCTCAACCACCTCCATTAAATACTGGTCCAGTATCTTATTCATCCCAGGTGTGGAATTTTCATTACCAAAGAAACAGAATATTAAATCTAATTCCACATGACAACAAAGCTTGAGCAATAGGCAGGTTGAGCAACACGTAGTATCTCGAATATGAATACCATTAGAAGCATTTCTGTTTATGAAAACTAGTGTACATTATATCCAAGTTACTTTGGTATAATGTTGAGTAAAATACCATGTAAACCAATATCATTACCCATATCTGCAGACTCAGCCTTCACGTCTATGTACTGTTTTCCCACTCCCTTGAACAAAACCCCTTTATCAGTGACAGCTTATATACTCCGATGTCTTTTCACAACCTTAAGTGATTATTGTTTTGAAAATATCCATGAAAGTAATAACACTTGTCATGAACTACCTTTCTTGCTGCCTGTTATCAGTCTTAAAAAATAAAACTAAGAATTTATTTTTTCCCCCTTGTGGCAACTAGGGTCTGAGAAATGAACTGGAATATCTGTTGCTCTTACTACCACCAACAGTAAAAGACTGAGCTTTACAGAGGATGTAAAGCACAGAGTAAAACCTGTATCACTTTCTCTCTACTTGTATTGACTGTGTAGCATTAAGTAGTAAAAACTTAATTGTTCAGCACGGAAATTTAAGTCAATGACATCCAAAGGAGACAAGATGCCAACTAAGATTTCTTTTCTTTCTTTCTTTCTCTTCATGGCTTTGTCATAAAGTTACTTCACTGGTAACTAGTGGCTGGTGATGGTCCTCAACTCACAAGAAATATTTTCAGACAGATATCTAGCTACTGAGTTGCTAAAAAACAGAATACAAAAGTCGAGGTCATAGGCCTTAGGGGTATTTCAGTAAAAATACCTTTAGGGTATTTCAGTAAAAGCTTGAAGTGTGATTTGCTTACTCTAATGCATTTGGAATGAGGCATACATCCTAGCACTTTGCTGGACTGAGCTGAGGATAGACTCTTTCTCACAGTATGAAAGAGACAGTTATTTTACAATAGTTTAATCACTCAGAAGGAGTGTTTCAAGAAAGAAGAAAAACTGTATGTTTCATACAGAAGTTCCCCTACTATTATAACTTCCTACTCCTGTAATCTGAAGCAGTGACAACTGAACATCTCTCAGGCAGTATTTCAGAACTGAATATTCTAAAACATTCCTTACACACGCACACTGCTTCTTAACATAACACTATATATTAAACTGTCTCTTGTAAAACTATGAACATTTGGAGAAGAGTTTCAGATGTTTAACCTAACATATAGTTAGAAGTGCATGTTTGCTCATTTTCCCTAAAAAAAGCTTTTAAGTCCCTCTCAGGCTGCAATGCCAAGGCAAGTGATCAAAACTGTCATTCAGTTTTGCAGTATTTTCTTTCCTTACTTTTGCGTCTTCTCACTGGACATGTACTCTTTGTGACAGTGGATATTTGTACAAATTTCAAAATGCTAAAGACTCTAATTTTTACCTAACTCTGGTGGAGTTAACCCAGAAAAGCAGTTAAAAATGGCATTAAAACCACTGTTGTCAGCTGGATGATAACAGTACATATCTTTTGAAGACCAGCAGGACTGTGCTATGTTAAATAAAGACTGGAGTTGAGAAGGGGGATTTTTACATATAGCACGAGGGAAAAGGAATGTGTAATATACATTGATTCCTCGTAACGAAAACAGTACACTCATACACTCGCTTTTAACAGTACTCCATCTTAAAGAATGTGTTTTGCTTGATTAGCTCAGAGCACAGGTACAAGAGAGCAACATTTCCTTTTGTTGAGCAGAGTGGGGTAGAAGAAGTTAAAGAGACTTGTCAAGGTCACACCACAAGACGATGACAAAGTTACACAGGAAGTCACCACTGATTCCCAGCTCAGCTGGAGCAGAGGCTGCAGCACAATGCTCCTCAAAGGGTTCAGTGCTGCCAAATGACACTAGCAAAAAGATAAGTAGCATCACCGTTTTTAGTACTAACACATCTCAGGAGTACTTTGAACACGAGACAGTGTCAAACGACGGCTTCGTTTCAGCTCTGTATCTAAACGAGGTAATGCAGCAGAACAAGTACTAAGAAACCTTGTATAACTCTCACACTTGCTCAATCACATCCATGAATCGTTAATTACGTCTGGGGAAACCATTGGGCGTTGGAGGGAAAGCGAACAGGGGCCACAGGATCCCGGCAGGATTTGTTCGTTTTTGCCCTCTGTGACAAAACGCGATACTAGTACGAACACAAAAAGAGAAAAATCGAGCAACTAGATAACCCCAAAGGCTCCGAGGGGTCCCGTTGTCATGGAAACAAGTCGCCGCTAATGAGCTTTCCCCGGCATGAGTGATTAACACCCGGGTCCTGTAGATAAATATTGATTCAGAACCCAGAGAGACACACGAGCCCCCAGCCGCTGGGTCAGGGCGGAGGGCAGCGCGGCCGGCCCGCGCTGCGCGCACCCGCCGCGGTTCCCTGCGCACACAGCGCTCCGCACACAGCGCTCCGCATCGCACAAAGTTTCCCAAGCGCTGTTGCCACCGCGCTGCGCGGGGGAGCGACGGCGGCCACCGCGTAGCGCAAGGCGGGCCGTGCCGTGCCGTGCCGTGCCGTGCCGGGAGCTCTGCCCCGCTCCGGGAGCCGCGCACGGCGCCCGCGGGTCTCCGGCAGCGACCGGAGGAGCGCGACCCGCACCGACACCGCCTGCACCCCGCATTCCCCACACACACAGATCTACCCCGACCTTGCGCTCAGCCGCTGCCCGCGCACAGCCACTATTCCCCAGAGTTGCACGGCGAATCCACGAAGGAAAGCGCGGCTCCGGCGTCCGGCCGGGGACGGCAGCGGCACCTCCGATCTCGGGGAGCAGAGCACGGTGCTTCAGCCGGCGAGCGGGGTGACGAGGCACCGGCACACAGGACCTGCTGCCACCTCCTTCCCCATCTCCCCCCTCTACGGCTCCCCCATCCCCTCCTGTCCCCGCCCGCTTCCCCACCTTCTCTCTTCCTCCCCCCGCCCCTGCTCCAACCAGCTGCTCTCGCTCCACCTGGGCCGGCTCTCCAAGTGCCTCCCCGCTCCCATACGCGTCCCCTACAGCAGCCGGGTCGGGTGCTGCTCCTCTCGCCGCGCTGGCTCCGCTGTCCCGCAGGGAAACTTCCCCGGCCCCCAGCGCTCCTGTCCTGCACGGAGCGGGCTGCTCGCCTTGGCCGGGGACATCGCAACGCGGAGCTCGGGGACGGGCACAGCAGCCCCGAGGTGGCCACTCACCTCAGGAAAGCCCGGCGGCGCCCTCCGGGGATGGGGGTGGACGCAGCGCCGGCGGCATCACCGATGGAGGTGAAACCTGGCGGGGGCGTGGCGTGCACCCCCTGCTAGCTCCCGCTCCGGTTCCTCCTGTGGGGCTCCCCGGGCAGGGACGCGCCGCCCGGGCGCTGCCGGCACTGCCGAGCCGCCTCTGCGGTGGCCGTCGCCCGCCCGCCTGAGCTGGGGGAAGGATGGAGGGATGGATGGGTGAGGGAGGGGGCGCTGGCAGGGCGGGCGCGGCCGGAGCGGAGCCGTGCGGTGCCTCTCGGCGGTGCACAGGGATCGCCTTCCCCGGGCACGCTGGGCTCTGTCACCAGCGAGCGGGCGGCCGGGCCAGGAGGCGACTGTGCCGTGGCTTCCCCAGGGCTCCCAGCCAGGCGCTGGTCCCTGCCCGGCTACGACCCCGGGCCCGCTCCCCTCTTCCTCCTCCTCTTCTTCTTCTTCCCCCTTCCCGCACGCCGCTTCCCCCACCCCCACTCGTTACGAGGGCACCGGGGATTAAGTGTAGTTTCAATTTTAAGAGCATTATATTAATAAACAGCGAATCGGTGATTTTAAATTACTCCGCGAGCATCCGGCAGCCTGTTAAGAAGCAATCCCCTCCAGGCACGGTTTAATCGGAGGGATCAGAGCGCGAACGCCGCGTCCTCCGGTGCCTCCGGCGGGTCTTGCCCGGGGAGCCGCGGCCGAACGCCCCCTGGCTGTGGGGTTCCTTAGGAAAATTCCTTACGGGCGAGCCGTGCCCGGCCGGGCAGGCGGTGCGCGCACAGGTGCCGGCGGGAGGGAGCACGGGGCGAGCCCCGGCCTCCGCTGGGAACGGCCCCAGAGTTCGTCCCACGTCTCGCTGGAGACTAAACCAGCCCAGGCTGGGCAGGGGCTGTCCGTGCAGCTGGAGTTTAGACGCTGGAGGAAGCGCACGTCTTTGGAGCAGTGAGAGCCTGGTTTTTGCACGACTGACGCGGGCAGACACACGGACAGGCAGCGCGATGTGAGCCTTCTCGGCTCCTCGGCGCGATTCTCGAGCTCACCTGCGCACCCGGCGGCCCCTTGCTGCTGCAGCAGCAGACCTGCGGCTCCGAGACAAAGACTAAAGCAACTCCGAGGTGGAAAGAGGAGAATGGACACTGATCTGGGGGCTCAGCCCTCAAAAAATGGCTAAAGCTTCCCCTTCTCCCCCTCCTTCCTTTTGCATCACACCTCCAGAGCCCAACAGGTGGTTGTGACCTCAGAGAAGTTCTAAACTATTCTAAGTAATGTCTATAAATGACCTCTCTCGTGAATACAGATTATAAGAAAAAAATATTTTTCATTTACATTTTAATGCATAAATCATGCAAAGTAGGGAGCTCCAGACACCATTGCAAGAGTGATGACTCATGCCCACCACATGTACATTATTTATTGTCTGAGGATGGGACCATGTTTAAATTAGGCAGCTTGATAACCTAGTCTAGATGTTCTGAACTGCTTCCCTATCATTATGTTCTGGAGAAAGTAAAACCTAATTTCTTAACCCTACTCTCTCTCCCTGACACATTTTAATTCAGAGTCTTGTGTGGAACTACATGTTTTGTATTTTCTAGCAAGTGGAGTGATCTTTCTGCACAGGCACTGCACGTGAAAAGGGATGATTGCAGATGTACTTCTCAGATCAGGCAGGAATATAAACTATGACTTTCTTCACTTTAGCAGATAAAAACTGTAAGTTGAACAGGTTCAAACAGAAGTGAAGATCCCCTGTCAGCTCATGCCAATTCCTCATACTGGGATGTCTCGTTACATGGCTGTGTAAAACTAGGCTTCACCATCCCGTTGGGACTAATTCTATTCCAGACACCAAAAAAAGCCTCCTTATGGCTAGATGGGCTGCTGTTATTTTATCATTAAAAAATTACAGAGCAGAGAAATGGTGAACCACCAGTTCATCTGTTTGTTTCCTTCTTACAGTCCTGTACTCTTGCTGATTCCTCCATTTCACTGAACCTTGGTAGTATGAGGGCAATAAGCTGTTCTGTTCCCTATTCTTCATTTGTTTTTTCTTTTTCTGTATAAGCAGATGGTATCAAGGAAGCTCTTCCCACACATACACAAAGATTCAAAGCCATTCCTGTGAGGAACTCAGGCTTCAGCTACTCCTTTTGTTCTGTGCTTCTCTTTCTGTTGGAGTGACACACTCTTACCCTCACCCATTTCATTGTTGTGAGTGACCAAAGGAAAAGTGATGGGTGGAGTCTCCTCTAAATATGACACAAACAATTCTGTGTTACTCATGCCTATTTTGTGAAGAGCAGACATTTTCCAGTGAATAAATGTGTGAGGGGAAAGACCAGGATGGAGAGTGGGGTTTTTTTGCTCAATATTTTGGAGAAAAGACAGAAATGCTGGACTTTTAGGGGTTTGAGCTTTCAATTGGCTTTTGGTCAGATCCCAAACCCACAGGGCTGAAATGCAGCAAACAGTAACAGGAAATGCAAATTAGGAAAAGAAATTAAAATTAAATCCCGATCAATGATTCTGTCATCCCATGCTAGTGCCAGATGCAGCAACCAAATACTTATGTCCCAACAGCCTCATCATCATCTGCTTGATGTTTTATGGCCCTTTTTGCAGTAAATATAAAATAAAACCAATCTTATATTTTAGTGAGTTGGTAGACACTTTCTATTTTTTAAAATATCTACAAGTCTTCCTGCTCTAGTACTCCTGTCTCATAAAATAAAAGCATGTTTAAAATCATGACTTCTGTCACAGTGCAAACTTCAGGTACCTCTCTTGGTCTGGAGGGTGATGCCAGATAGAAGATGGGTGATTTAACTGTCACACCTGCCCAACACAGTGCTGAAACTGGTATTGGTATTCAATGCCACTGAGTTGTTCCCAATGAAGCCTACACTGCTTAAAGGTTTTGAAGTTAAAGCTCTATATAAAAATACAAAAGATGGTGAGAATCCAAGCAGTGATTGTTTGCTTAATTGTGGTATAAAGAAACCTTGAATAGGAACCTCATCTGGGCCTTGGGACTATACCACAGTAAATAATATAATAATGAAAAATAGCATAAAGCTATTATTCAAAGAATCCTTTTTTTCTCCCTTCTGAAGTTAGAGAAAGGCACTATTTTAAAGTTCACAACATCTGAGCAGCTAACTTGCTATTTTAGCCCTTACAGGCCAGCTCTGCTGGCTCATATAACTAACTTTGCTCCCAGGGAACATCCCACTGACTGCAGCAAGGACAAGGTCACACCCCGGGCTTTACAGCACAGGTTCTGTGCTGAAACATCTGTGTCAAGGGCCAAATGCTGCAATGATCTGCAGGCGGGAGTTATACATGAAGATAAGCAGGTGTCTAAGCCTTTGTGGGACTGACCCCACTTTTCTGAGGTATCCACCCCCAAAGATGAAAAGCCAAAAGCCAACAAGGCCATTGTCCTGGGGTGACACTATGAAACCACTTTATTCCTTCCCTGCCTGCTTAATGCTCACTGCCGCTGTACCTTTAAGACAGACCCGAGGGGCGGGGCCTGAGTTGGGGTCGGTTTAACCGAACCAGCATGTGCAAGGCAGCTATAAAAGTGGTTCGGCCCAATGGCCGGAGGGGGGGGAGGGAAAGTGGAAGTTAATGGTTCTCAACTGAGACTTCATGTGGGGACAGCTCTCCGTCTCGTACTAGTTTGAAAGTGGTTTTGTTTGTTTTTCCTTTCCCTCCCCTTGGCCTCCCTACCCTCCTTCCCATCTCTCCAGCCCACGGAGCCCGCGGGATGGCCCCGGCTGGTCTGAGCTGCGAGGTCCCTTATGCCCGTGAGTGAGGAGGCGGAGTCACCAAGATCCACCAGCTCCGTCCACTGTGCCATTGGCTCTTTGCAGGCACCCTTTTCCTGTTTTGTTCTCTGTTTCTCCCACTTTCATTTTGTGTTAATAGATAGTTTTTTCCCGTGTTAATGAATAGTCACCTTTTTTTCCTCCACTTTCATTTGCTGTTGTTAATTTATTTCATTGGTGGAGGGAAGAGGGGAAGCCCTTTTCCCTTGGGAGGAGGTGCTCATCCCTGAGCATTTCCTCCTGAACACCTCTGTCTCCCAAATGGAGGCAGCCATATTGTTCCATCCTGGGAATTCCACTCACTTTCATCCTCTGTATGACTGTTAACATAAAGTTTTTCCTTGGCAACATCAGGAACTCTTGATAATGCATTATAAGCACAGAAGTGCAGCATGTCAGTATCAGATTCATTTTTGAAAAGGCTAATTCACCTTTTAGCATTGTGATTATTTTCATTGGACTATTATGGCACTAAATGCACTGTTTCCACATTGTACTTGGAAAATATTATGGGTAAGACAGTGTTTCAAATATTGTTTCAGTCATCTTTCATAATTCATCTTTAAAGATCACCTAGGGGGAACCTGAATGGGTTTTCTTTTGTGAGGGACTTGCATGCTGACAAGGTGCATTAGGTCCTTCCAGATGAGAAGTGTTGGCATGTGGAGTCAATTAACAAAGGTCTGACTGCAAACAGGGCAGTCCCAACTCAGGTGGTTTGGCCCTGGCTACCACATGATCCTTGAAGGTTGCCAAAGATGGATTTTCAGAGCTAAATGTCAAAGAAATTACTCGGGCCCAGGCCTTACTGTTGCTGTCCAGACTGTATATGTGTATATGAGTGCATGTATGTTTCATTTTCAGGAAAAAAATGATATTTAAAAAGTACATGAGAACCAAGAACACCAGCATATACTTCTATAAACATTCTTGAAGCCATAAGTTTGGAAAGGACTACCTACAACATAAATACTTGGTTATCCTTTCAATTAGCTAGGGTTTCCAAAAAAAAAAAAAAAAAAAAAAACAGAGGCAAAACAATAGTTAATTATAGTAGTGCAAGGACATTTATCTGTGTGATTTATGCACACAGGCACATATGCATAAATATACACATTCATTTTCAAGCCCACATCCAGGGAAGTAGCGTGGGTCACAGCATTATGCAGGTGCCATTCCATGCTAGCAGGTGGTAAGGGCTTGTAGTGAGAGCTCTACCTTAGAACACACTCAAGTGTGTGGGACTGGCACTAATCCTGTTATCCCAGAGCAGAGGACACTCATTCCTCCTCCCACAGAGCAGCCTACTGTGAGTGCAGAATGCTCTCCTCCACTTGGTTCCTAAGCAAGCCAGACTGCAACACCTCTCTCCCCCTCACCTGCACTCCAGGCAGATGCTGTTCAGAAGGGCAAGACAGGAAGGGAGCTATTTTTGTGTCAGCAAATCAAAAATATTGGTTGCTTCTGTGTGTAGACAGTGGGATCTGCTACAACAGCCGACATTTAAGAGGCATTCACACTTGTCACAGAAATATTACACAGCATGTGGATTGTCCCTCACCAGCTCAGCAAGGCCACCTCCCTCCCCACAATTCCTTAGATGCTTTTTGTCTTTCTCTTTGTCTGATTGCTAAGGAGAAAATGTATGATTGCTTCCAAAAGGGTAACAGACCTGTGCTGTTAGGCTGTGTTACCATGCACTTGTAAAGCAGAGGGGAGAGCTGGAGTGGCCTTCCAGTCTGACATGAAGAGCAAAGATGCCTTCACAGCTCTCTGTGAAAAGACAAAACACCCTTGTGAGTCACTCTGCACACAGCAGAGGAGTTACCAGTTCCAAAAGAGTCAGAGTTGAATGGGACCAGATAACTTTGTGTTGCTGAAGAGAGGAGAAAGAAAGAAAGGAAGGAAGGAAGGAAGGAAGGAAGGAAGGAAGGAAGGAAGGAAGGAAGGAAGGAAGGAAGGAAGGAAGATAGATTTGGGTCTACAAAATCCATGTACATCTTTGTGGCCATGGTGTCCAGCCAAACCCTCCAGTTATGAAAGAAAGAGATGCAGCTCGATGCATTATTTGGACTTGGAAGTGGACTCCTGAATAAGAGAAAAAGTGGTGGAAGAACAATTGCAATGTAAGTAGATTTATGCAAACCAAATGGGAAGTGTGAAGAGAAAAGAGAGCAAATGCTGGGGCAAGTTTTATATTCTCCACAATTTACAGTTTAAATTACTGTACAATACATATCAGCTAATAGTTTTCCCACAAATTCAATTTTGTCACAGTTCACTTTCTGTCAGAGATTATTACACAGAATTGGATTGTTGAACAGTGGCTACATTTCATTCCAAATATGGCTGCACCTCAGGGGAGGGATTGTTGTTGCTGAATTGTCTCAATTTTTAAAGGAGTCTGAGATCCTTGACATGGAAAAAGCTATGCAGATGTACGATGGCTATATTTTACTGGAAGATTTTAACCAAAGTGGGAAGGAGAGCCAGCAGGGTGGGTTTCCATGTACTCACAGCACAAGGTCCTTGGGAATCCTTTTCTTTTTTCCACTGGGTCTTTGACAAGTGGAACATGTTTTGGTTTAGCTATCCATAACATAAACACAAAAATATCTGGTCTCCCAGATGTGCTGCAGAACAGTATTGTTTGTCAAGTATTTTAAGGTTCTCCAAATGAGCAGGAATTTGTATTGTTGTGTTTTGCTTGCTAGAAACCAGCAGGAGCTTTTCTACAGCCAGCTCCGTCACCGCCGGCCCACATTGGGGAGTTTTTGGAGGGTGTTACACAAGACACACATGGGGCTGACCCATGTTTGTCAGCATAAATGACCTTTCCAGGACAGATTGGTTGGAAGTTTGCTGGGAATACAGGTTAGCTTTGGGGTCCCTGGTCTCTTTCAGTCCTCTTACAGGGTATTTAAGGATCTGGTCCAATGAGGGAGGGAAAGAAGGAAGGCTGCTTTTCAATGAGTCGGAAAAGGTTTTATTTTGATGGGTGCACGAAATGAAATTTCTCTCTAATCCTCCATGTAATTCATTGGCATAATCTCTTTGTAGGAACATCATATTAATCCTTGTTATTGCAGAGAGGACCTAAACTGCAGAAAGTTTCAAAACATGATGCTATATGGAAAAGGTCAAGATGTTGGATCTCCCTCTTTTTGATACTATAATAAAGATTTACATTGCTTATGCCTTAGCAGTTCACTGCAAATAGTCCTTGCAGTTAGTATGCACAGAAAAAAAAGAAAAAAGTAATAAAAAGAGAGAAAGTTTTGGAATTGAGAAACGTGCTGTGTATCATTGAGCCATGCCAGCAAAGGGATTTTTCTCCTATGTGGGAATGAACTGCAAAAGCTTGGTGAAAGGGGGTTTAATGTCAGTGGAACCCAGAGACTGAAGCACATTTTGCAGAGTTGCTTATGATTTCCTTTATAGTCAACTTCATGGTTTCTGTCAGTGCATAAAAGATGCACTAGAGAAAATAATCTATAAAACCGTAATGTAAATAGGTTTTTCTTGCACAATATCCCATGGTCACAGGTTTTAGATTGCCATCCTTGGGCTAGGATTTGCATAGAGTAAATGTGCGTTTATTGTTGTATGGGCATGGCTTATAATCAAAATCCCCTCTGTATTAATAAGTGATTACATCCAGAGCAGTATTCCATCCTCCTGCTTAGGAGTTTTTTCTGATGGACTAAGAAAGGAAATTTTTAACTCCACTGTAAAATTCTTCTCCTGCCTGAAATAGGAGCTGGGATGGCCACTTCCCCCATGATGGCATGTTTCTCCCTCACTGTACTGCTGTATCCTCTCTTCTACACTTCACTTATGTATTTTCTCCTGTGAAAAAATGGACACACCAGCCACAGGCAGATTAGAGGACACATATTTACATGTCCTCCTAAACCCTCTCTGTCCATACCCTTAAAGTTATTTAAGCATCAGAGTAAAACTGCTCCATATCCTTGAGGATCTGGGTCAGAGTTGTATTAGAAAATGTTATCTTCACTTTGAAGTCCCACTTCAATACAAATCTTCTTGCTTCCTGCTGCTCCTTCTCTTCCTGCTTATTTATGCCAGAAACCTTTTGTTAGAGAAAGAAACAGAAATAGGTTACTTGGTGTCTCAGTCCCTTAACCACAAATTTTTGGGCCACTTTTTATTCTGAGGAAAATGGTATTGTTTTAGGGGTGGCACCTAAGATACCACAAATCACTGACAGAAAATGAAGGGATTATAATTGAGACTTCGAAAATTAATGTCCTTTTCTGTTCAACACAAATCTAATAGGATGTTGTGGTTCTGCTGTCCCTGGCTAAAGGATGGTTGCAAACCTGTGGTGTTCTGTGACCCATGGCTGGTGAAATTTCTTTCTGGGATGAAATATATAAAACACTATCACTGTCTGCAAGTAGTAGTCACCAGCCATTTGGTGTCATAATATTAAACTCGCATTTCCATAGTTTTCATAAAAAGAGAAGACTGTTCTGCATGCTGCTCCTTGGGGAAATTTAGCTTTCTCTAGCATAAAGTATTTCTTTTTCCTTTTCAACAAATAACACACATGGAACTGTAAGGGATGAAACAGAAAGCAGTGGTTCATGGAATCACAGAATCATTAAGAGACCTCAAAGATCATTGAATTCAACTTTGAGCCATCACCTCCTTGTGTCATGTGAAAAGGGGATATTTCCTCGACCCTTAATTTGTCTGTCAGTGCCCAGGAAAGCTGAGACCCTTGTGCCTGACCAGTCTGTCCCATCCCATTGTGGGGACCTTTTCTCTGAACACACGAGCTGGATCAGAGGGTGCTTGGACTGACTTATTCAGGGACACACACCAACACCACCCCTTCAGCAGGGGCCATGGATGCAGTTTGTGGCTGTGAAAATCATCGTGGAATACGTTTTGGGCATTCCAGCCACATTCCATCCAGGGAGCAGCAGCTGTAATTTCTGTGCTGTTACAAGCAGTGTTAGGATGTGAATAGAGCTTCTCAGTTTCTCCTAGTTTTACCTCCTGCCAACTTTTCACACCTCATCAACCAGCCCAGAGCACTGAGTCCCACGTCCAGTCGTTCCTGGGACACGTCCAAGGATGGAGACCCAAACACCTCCCTGGGCAGCCCCTGCCAGTGCTTGACAACCTTTTCAGTGAAGAAATTCCTCCTGATGTCCAACCTGACCCTCTCCTGGCACAGCTTGAGGCCGTGTCCTCTTGTCCTGTTCTAGTTATGAGGGTCTCTGGGCTCCTGTGTAATGTATGTGCATAATTGGAGGGCTGGAAGCCTTTCATGCCAATCAAGGTGACAGTGACTGTGGTTGCCTCTCACACAGATGCTTGATGGCATATACATGTCAGGGCTTCCAAATGCTGTTGCACAAACTCTCGTGCTGAAGCCTTTTCAGGGCAGCCAGGGAATGCTACCTGCATGGCTGGTCATGCCCACTGGAATACTGGACACTCACCTGGGTCAAAAACATTTGCAAAGAAAATGAGTA
>VYZT01024937.1:0-43235 GCA_013400735.1 Pomatostomus ruficeps | reverse complement strand
AAAAAAAAAAAAAATCATTAATGTTTTCACAGCTATTTCTCAGTTTTGAAGTCAATGTTCAAGAATATCTCCTCTCCCCCTTTCACACATGTCAAAACCTTGTCCCATCCTCCTGAGAATCAGAAATTAATGTGGGACGCATTGCAGAGAGTCCATGTAGAACATAATGTTATTATTACTATTATTATTATTATTATTGTTAATTTTATTATTATCATCATCATTGTTACTATTTTTGACTTTACTTTACACAGTTCCAATAGTATTTCTGACTTGTATTTTTATAGTACTCCTGTACTTTAAAGGACATTGTTTAATCAGAAGCTGTCAGGGCTTTCATTATAATAGCAATATTTGCTCTACGAAGCCCTGTAAATAAGGCACAGTCACATTCTAATCTAGTGTTTCCACATCCCATTTATTTGCAGTATTCTTAAGAATCTTGTAAGAGCTGTTTAAACTGTCTCTGGTCTCCTCTGCAGAAGAATCACATTTGGCTGGATTTCTCCTGTGACTGAAGCCAGCCTGGCCACCTTCTCTTGGGCTCTTCACAGCCCATTTAGAGATGGGAACTGTGTCTACCTGTTCATTTTTACTTCACAGTGATAGGTTAAAAAATAATCACATGTAATTTTGTGCTTTTTCCTTCATGGCCAACACTTGCCCAGAGTCTGAATGGAGTAGACAGAGCTGCTAACAGAAATACAGACTCACTTGGCAATGCCTGCTGTGGTTGGAATCAGCCAGGGAAGGGCCTGAATTTGTACAGGTGCAAACAAGAAGATAAGTATTAACAGCAGATTCTAAGAAACCTTCACATGACCAGAAACTATACCCAACTGTAGCCACCTTCTAAGCACATGCAGTCATGGCAAATCTTGCGGTCTTCACACAGAGAAAATTCCCACTAGAATTAGCAGGAATTTGTGTGAACAAGGATTGAGTAAGGGCAGACTCGCAGCCCAGCCCGACAAGCCCTTTCTCATGACAGCATCCAATTAAAATTAATGAAGTAACTTGTTCAAGGATCACCCAGGGAAATGATGGGAGAGGCAGGGGTAGAACACAGATTACATGAGTCACTGCTAAGTTCCTTGAAGTTAAAAAGTCAAAAATACTTAGAAGACAGAAATGCTGAAGAACAGTGAGAAATGAGAACCATTAGTTGAAGTGGCTCCCAGGCAATCTGTCTGGGGTGATCAATTTACATATTTATCACTACCAAGATATAAATCCTGCAACATTTCTCACCTCTCTCACATCTAATTGGGTATTATGGTCAAAATGTGAGAGTATCTTACTCTTTGTAAAGGAAAATAATTATGTCTTAACAAGCCAGGAGGACGTGATCTCTGTTTTCTTCACCTACCCAGATTTCAGCTGCCCTTTGACATTTCAGACAGCCCAGACATTTCAAATTCAGCCGTGCCCGATTTTGCCCCTTACCCAGCTCAAACCAGAAAATTATATTCTGCCTGTGACCACCCCTCCTCCTTTCTCTAGCTCATCCTGTGCACGGAAAGCAGCTGAAGGGAGATGACATCCTTTTGCAGGCCAGCTGAGAAAGCAGCTGTTAAATCAGTTTATCATCACCTGTGATGCTAGATTGGCATGAGGGGAACGGGAAGGGTGTAAGGATTCGGCCTGCTACTTATAAAATAAACAAGTTTGCTTCCTCGTGTTGCAGGTGCCACATGGGAGTCAGTAGAAACAGGAAGAGTTTCAGAAATCTAATTTGCTTTTCATTGTGTATGCTGTTTGATTACCTTCTACCACTCTTTCCGTTTGCAATAAAAATAGTGACTTCCCAGTCATTTTCATTTTAGGTCTCTCTCTGGCACTCACACACCGATATAACATTTGAATTGCAAATACTGGAAGAATTTATTAAAGATAGTCACTTCCTCTGGATTTTATGTATGTATGTATGTATGTTTCTATCTCTTCCTAATGTTTTCAGTTGCTGTGAGGGCTTATTCTGTTTGTCAGGTGCTCTGTGTCCATGAGGGAGGAAGAAAGGAGGAGCAGTGGATTTAATGTACTTCCCTGGAAAACTGTTCAGTCACAGTTTTTGAAAGAAACATCCGAATATTGTGCAAGAACTTCAATGCTCAAAGAAAGTTGCCCTTGACTGGGCACTCACAGCAACTTTGTCTGACACCCATACAATTTAAATGATTAAATGAATTCAAGAGGAAGATCCTATAATGAAATTGCATCCTCTCCTATTTTTCCAGCTGCCTGCCCTTCCCAGCGTACCTAACTCAAAACGAGGAGATTGCCTGCTGTGGTCCATTACACTCCAAAAGGAATAAGAAAGAGTGTCTGAGTGAAAAGTACAAACCATGTCAACACAAGTCCACAAACACCATCCAAGTCCCTGAACCCCAAAATGCAATATCCTTCCTCCAGTATTCAGCTGCTCATTGGAACAGTACAAGAGGAACAAAAAAAACACCCCTCCCCAACATGCAGAGAACAAATTCACACAGGCCACTGATAAAGGCGAAAAATGGTTAAGTCCCACATGGGAAAAACAGTTTTCCCAAGATTCTTCCAGGGAGAATGGGAAGCATTTTTTCCCATGGATGCAAACACTGTTAACCTTTCTGGAAAAGGAACAAAGACCACATTGGGATTTCAGTCCCTTGAGCTGAAGTTGAAGAAGCCTAGGTGACTGTACAGGTGCTAAAGAAGGAAAAGGTCCCTTGATGATATTGAAACCTCATGTTACAGAAATTAGACCTAACAGTCTTAGCTTTCTGCTCAGCTTTATGATCAGCATTTCAAAATGTCCTGATATCAACATAAACAACACTGGAATAATGTCCTTTAATTGCTTTCCATTTCTGTATTTTCCCTCTACCGTTTTGACAAACAAGGAGGTTGTAGTTATATTTTTTCCTTAAATGAGTTGATAGAATATTGGTCCTTTATGCTTGATCAGCTGTAAACTAAAGATGGAAAGGGTCAACAATCCAGGTTTTGTCTTCATTTGTCTAGGTCCGTGTGTCTGAGTGATACAGCACAACCAGAGCTGCAGATTAAAGTGAGCAGTTTATGCTGCTCACATGAAGTCAATGCATGCAGCACATGCCATATTACCACTTACTATTGCCTCTGGCTGTATTGAGGGGATATGGCATGGCAGATCATGAAGCCAAACCAAATTTCAAGTTCCTCAATTTCCTGACAAGTGTTATTTTAGCAGTGGGAGTCCCCCATTCTCCCACTCCCTTACCACATTTGTAAACTGAAGTCAATATTTTGATTTCAGACCAAATTGTGATAGATGTTTTAATTTTGAGGTTTCTGTATTGAATTGAGTCATTAGTGAGATCTTCACCCTCTTTGTCTCCCCTAAATGATGTTCCTGTTTTCCCCTCATGATGAATTCTCCTAACTACATTTTCAATAATACCAGAAAGAAGGAAGTTTCTGTCCTTTATTACAGAATTATTTTTTTAAGTTCATTTCTTTCCTTCTTATAGAAGGTGCACATAAAAAGCTGTTTCAGAGCAGCACCAATTGAAATACTATTTGAGTTTGGAAAGATCCAATTACTAATGTAGAAGCAGCAGGAAGACCTATACAAAATCATTATTTTTTTATAAGTCATACGCGTAGTTCAGTGAGTCTAGTGTTTATCTCTAGGAGAAACTTACACCATGTGCTTCATCTAGAGGCAAATCTTGTTGCTGATCTTATTCTTTTTGCTCTTGGCAGTAGCTTAAATTGGCATCACCATGAAAACTGAGATGAAAATTCAACAAAAAGCCATGGCTAGTGTGGGACCTTTCCTTCTCTGAAGAATGTCCACATTGTTCATGCTAAATTCAAGTTTGGCATTTGCTTGGACTACCTATGACCAAAAGCTGCTATGGTGTCCAATTCCTTCCTTGGAAAAAAATGGTTGCTTTGCCAAAATGTCCAACTGAGTACAGTCTGGGGAAAAAGTACTGGCAGGCAAACAGAAACCTCAGTGGCAGTCACAGGAGAAGGTGCGGAGAGAGTTGTAGGGTTTTTGAGACCACAAAGTGGGCATGCAGTATTTCAAATAACTCCATTTTCAATCTTCCCTGTTTCACCACTCAGAGAGCACAGCAAAGATGGTAGGTTGGGTTGGTGATGCTTCAGTGTGAGTGGAGCAACGTACCTTCCTCTTACAGAGACAAAATAGACTCCTTCCCTTTCACTCATGTGAGATGCAGGTGCACTGCTGCTCAGACTGTCAGAAGCTGGATGGCTTATGCCGAGGGAGAATCTTTGGTGTGTCATTGTCCCCACACAGAGGGGACATTGCCTTAGGGCACACAGAATGAGGTCTTCGTGCTTGCCTGGGAAACAAGACACCAGAAAGGGGTCCTGGGAGAATCATCCCTGTGGCCCTCCTCTCTTCTCCACAACCTTCCAGCAATTTCTGCCAACCAGCATTCAGTCCTCAGCTCTTCAACCTGCCTGAGGACCAGTAGGAGCCATTGAAATGTGTGTGGCTCTCTTTGGCAGTAGAAATGCTTCACTTTTGGTCAAAAGGGAGCTGAGTCTGCCAGTTTTGCCTGCATGACCTGAAACACCAGGCACTGTCAAATATAATAAATGACTCAGAAAGAGAAAAACTAAATAAAATAGGAACATGAAAATATCCTGTTATTTCCGCATTGTCTTTTATAAGGGACATGACACTATGATAAATGATAATCCAATTCATCTTAGATACAAGAGTAAAAGAAGAAGAGTTTAAATCCTCCACTGAGTTATAAATGTAGACAGTAGCAGAGCTTCTTATACATCTTGAGACTGTTCTTGACATTTGCTCTTATATTCATGGCACAAAAGCCCTGGAAATCTGGAGAGACAGTTTCTTAGTTTGGCTTACAATAAAATCCATGGACATCCAGCCAGCTGTACAGTCCAACTAACAAAAAATGCCAAATTTATTGCTAATTGCCTAGTCTAAGCCAGACAAGCTGAATATATGCTACCTCACATTTTCACTGGGCTAAAATAAACTTTTTTTTGAAAAAATTGTTTTTTCAGTAGCACAGGTTGCAAAAGGAATAATTTGGAATTACTGAATATTTTCACTGACCAGAACTGAAGTGCTATCTTTCTTTCTTTATCCCCTTTTTCTAAAAAAACCCAAACAACTGATTTTGAAAGCAAAAGTTGAAAAATCTTGTTTGAATTCAGTATATTTGTATTTATAACAAAGTTTCCATTTTTAAACCATGAGCCAAATCAGTGAAGAATTGGGATTGTCCAAAAAAAGCATTTTTGGTAAATAAATAAATTATTAGTAGAATTTCTGAGTCTGATTCACTCCTCTCTAGATCCCATTTGTCACAACTTTCTAAGATCTTTCTTTGTTTAGAAATATGGCTGACTTTAATCTGCTTGTAAAGCCCTGAGTGCATATCTAACCTTGAATTTCATAAGCAATTGATGAGTAGTCACTAATATTTCCATAATTGCCCCTACAGTACAGTACTAGGCTCCCACTGGATTAAATTTTGGGCAAATAAAGCGGATCTCCCCATCTGGAATCCCTCATAACAGGAGTGCTTTAAAAAGATGAGAGTAAAAGAAGAAAACACCAGAATCTGCTTTGTTTGAAGTTCAGTGCTGAAACAAAGGCAGAGTGGATGATTTTCTCACATTTTGTAAGAAATCTGTAGGGATCAGAAGCTGAAGCAGCACCTCCCAAGGCCCTCCGTGGTGCCTTTGTGCAGGACAATCCTTCCTGGCAAGGAAAGGCAAACCACACTTTTATTCCATCCTTCCCCAGCTCCCTGTGGGGGGAAACTGCTGAGCCAGGGATCACCTCTGTCCCTGTGGGCACTGATTTCGGAGTCTGCTGCAGGACAAGGCAGAACAGCTCAAATGAAACAGCATTTTTAGAAAAGAGCGCATGATTTAGGCACTGCTGGTACCTCCAGTCCCTGGAGTGCTTAAATTGCAGCTGAAATCAGGAGTCCATAGCAATGACACATCATTATTTTTACAGAAAATGACAGGTTCAGAGGCATATGAGGATCTGAGTTATAATATTCTGATGAAAGGGTCTGTATTTATAGTGTCATTAAAAAAAAAGATATCTCTTCGGAAGGCATTTGTCATAATAAGTTCTTCTTTTTTGTTTTTCTTGTTTGGAATGTTATGTTCTTTGAGAGATTTCAAGTACAATAAAATTCCCAGGAAGAAAGTCACAAAGAGAGAAAAAGTTACTTTAAGAAAGAGAAATTACATGGAAATGTGAGAGAAAGATAATCTATTTTTCTTTTAGCTGGTGTGCAAATAAAATGGATATAGTTGTTATTAAGAGTATTTATTTGATAAAAGTAATCCAGCTATTTTATGAGAAAAGGAAAAATGAGAGATTATGAGGAAAAAATTAAGGGAAGGAAATCTAAAGTCTTACCTTTCATTTTAATTAACAAGAAAATAACCTGGTAAGATAATGGTCTTTGGATTGTGAATACAAGAACTGTGCCCTACACCCTCAAAATATATCTAAGATTGTTGCTGTCTGCACAGATTGCGTATAAATAAATTTTAGCTACAACATGTTTAGCTCTTCCTTAAGCAAGCTGACTTTTGCTCTCTATACTTTTTCTCTCTATTTCTGGTCTTTGGTTGATGATAATGAGCTGAACTGTATCACAGATAGAGTGACACAGAGGCAGTGTGTGAAAAGCTGTTTCAAGGAGGCAGATACTGCTCTTTTAGGCAGCAGCTCACACCTCATGCAGCAACCCCCTTATGCACCTCACTAACAAAATCAGACCTGCAGTACGAGGCACATTTCAGTCACCAAGAGCGCTTTCCCAGGATGAAGCAGGAGACTGGATCTGGTTCATTAATATCTGACACTACTGAACAACTTTGCTTCCAGTTTTTTCAATGCTTTGTGCAAAGTTTTGCACTCATTGAGTATTACAATGGCAGTAGAATTAAGAAATGGTCAGGAAAACTCTTTTCCTTTTTCCTTNTTTTCCTTTTCCTTTTCCTTCTCCTTTTCCTTTTCCTTCCCCTTCCCCTTCCCCTTCCCCTTGACTGGTTTCTTTCCCATGGAATTTTTCTCTAGGTGTTTGCAACAGAGCATAAAGGTTTCTGAAGAAGAGAAAATAGTTGGGTGAGAGAGGAGCTTCAGAACAGCCAGGGTCTGAAAGTTTTCAGCATCCTTCCAGCTTCTGGTAAAAGCCCTGATTTTGATCATTCTAAAACACAAACATGTGACCACTGGTATTTGTGGGAAGACCTGTGGTGGTTGGTGTTTTGTGACCATCTCAAGAGAAAGGGACAATAACCAGTGAAGAAACACAGATGAACCTCAGTGTGTAAATCTGAGGATGCTCAGACAGGAGTCTTCTCATCTGCAAAATGATGATACTTGAACCTTCCAGACAAAGCCTCACTGAGAAAAATCCATTTTGGATAAACACCCTCTGAAAACATGAAGTGTAAATGAATCATCTCTTCATCAAATGAAAACTGAACTGTGAAATCTTGAGAAATGACATTTAAGTCTCACACTGTTTGTGTGGATACTGCCAGAACTGAAGACTCAAAACTGTTCTTGTTCATCTAATGAAATTCTTGAGGAGAAAACTAAAATTCATAGGAATCGTTTGAAGAGTTTTACTGCCTGTGGTGGAATAATTTTATAAGTTCTTGCATGCTTCCAGAAGGAAAGCCGGGGTAACCACAGTGGTACCCTGTATTACAAATAAGAATTGTTAAGTGCTCATTTTTAAGAATCACAGTCCATTAGGTTTCTTACAGAAAACCTCATTTATGCATCTGCTTTCTTTTCTTTTCCCCTAGGAAAATGCAAAATTAAGTCATCGTGACAACATTTTATTGTATACAAAATTAGCTCGATTACTAAATCAGACAAGAATTCCAATAGAAACAGATATAACAATAGTTTGGCAAATAAAATCCTGATGGCTCATCTTCCCCTACTTAGAAAATTAAGAAAGATTAGCCACATGTTATGGCAGGTCCTGCATTGTTGGCTGTATAGTGCAAAATTGTGGATTTTTGAGGGAATTAAATATCTCCATTCTGCCTATTAAACTTGTTCTGTTTTAACCCTGATCATGTTCTTTGTATATGAAAGCTATCTGGAAATGGAGGATTCCCATTACCTATCCTTTATTTTTATTTATCACAGATTTGAATTTTATACCCATGTCACAGCAGCTGTGCTGTGGTTTCCATGGGTCAGAAACTGGAAAGAGCTGATAACTTTCATGACAGACAAGAAAAATAAATGTCTAAAAGGATATAAGATACAAAGGTAATAAATCCTGTTCCTACCTGACGTGAGGCCCTGACATGTTAGACACTTGGCTGATGTGCTGAAATTAGAAACGAGGCCCTGTTGGGTTTCCTACATAGTTAATTCATGTTTCCTGAGGGAGGTGCAGCCCACCTAGGAAATGAATCACCCACTGGAGGTTCACTGACTGCAAAGGCACCCTCCAAGTGACCTCAGTCCAGATAGATTCTTCAGCCAGGTACTGGAAGTGAGTTTAAGGGAATCCAGGACTCTCTAGGTAGATAGATAAGTTTAGATTGGAGAGGGAAAAAAGGCAAGATGAAATGGAAAGTCATGCTGTGTTTAAAGAACCCAAGCACACTCGGTATTTGAAGTTTTGATAAGAAGAAAAACCAAACACTTTAAAGAAGAACTTCAGTCCCTCATTCTTTGTGTCCCATTTTGGCTTCTGACCTTCCATTCTAGAAAAGAACTCAAGCCAAAAATAAACGCCCCACTCTCCTGCCCTGGTTAGGGTGGTTATTTGCTCAGGAATGTAAGACCACCTGTCATGGGTCAGACCAAAGATCCATCCTGGTCTTCAGCAACAGCCAGAATTACTTGTCTGTGGAGGAGCACAAATATGGAATAAACACAGTATTTTCTGCAATGTCCTTCCAATTTCTAACAGTCTGTGGCTCATGGGCATCCTTTGTAATTAACAACCTGAAACTGTACTTCTCTTACACTGACCTTCCAAATGCCCTCTTTAAACTCTGCCAGCTCTTGTCACCCACACTTTCCTGGGGCAAGGAATTGCACTGCTGAGCTGCACATTAAGCCTTCCTTTTGTTTCTTCTGATTTTGTGGTATTTTCTGTGCCCAATCCTTGAAACCTCTGAAGGGTGCAGAGATAACTATCTGGTGCAAACTCCCAAGTGACTGAAAGGCTTTGGGAATGGTGCCACTTTTTGCTCTCTTTCCAGGCTCAAAAGGACACAACTATTTGGCTTGAAGAAGCTGCTAAAACACAAAAGGCTCATAAACACCAGTACTAGGGAAGAATGACATGGAAGGGTGAACACTGACAATGGATGAAGGGCTAGAGCTTTGTAGGCAGCTGAAAATTTAACATAGATTTGTTAAATACAACATATTGGAGAACCTCAAAAGAGGTCATTCTGCAACTGCTGGAGTTCCTGAGAAGGCAGAGAAAAGCAGCCTCTGAAACTATGCCTCTCCCCACTGCCTGAGGAAGTTTTTACCCTGTTGGATAAAAATAGAAATAATTTTCATGGGTTACTGTCTTCTAAACAAGCAGTGAATTATAAACCTTCAGAACTGATTGGAATATTTTTCCAATTTCCCTTAAAAAAAAAAGAAGATGTAGTTAGTCTGTGTTAAAAAAAGAAATTATGTTAGGGAACACAGTGTATTAAGACAATCATTTTTAAAAAATTAGGCACAAGATAAGCAAGAAGACAGCTCTGACTTTTCGAGGAGATATGCTAAGCAGGGAAGACTGTGTTTCTCAATGAACTTTTCAGCCCAGCTGCAACGCCAAGTAAGTTACAAAGTGCAACTTTTGAAGAAACTAGAAAAAAGCTTTAATAATTGTACTGGTTTGTTTGTTTGTTTCCCATCAAGATCCTTTTAATTGTTACGGTTGTCTATTCTACTTGTATATTAAAGCTTAACCAGTGGTCATGACTTTTTCACAGGCCCAGTCCCTTCCCCTGTTTTCCCACCTCCTCTCACCCAGAACCTGAGATTTCCTGTCCTTATTTTCTAGTCAGAGCTCTTCAAAAACACTCAGACCTTTAGTATAACAACGTGTTATACTTAAGACAGGAGTCTTAATAGGAAAGTTCACAATTCATGGCAATAGGCTTGTTTAAATTCAGTTATTTCTCTCTGCATTTCTGATGGGAAAGGAAATCATCTCTGCATGTAAAGTCTCTTAGTGAGGGTACAGAGCTCCCACAGTGTCAAATGCCTCAGTTCAAGCCTAAGCCTCGGTTACAAGCACTTACATGCTGCAGTTGGCAAACTTATTAAGAGGAAGCAGTAATAGATAGCAATGATTTGACATCAGCTAAAACCCACAAACTTTCTATGTTTCCATTTCCCGGGTCCCTACTAAGTCCTTGCTCTCCTAGGAGAAATACCAAATGATCAGAGAAGGTGCTGAATGTTGGAAATGCTCCTGACCAGGATATCACGTCTACTCACCATATCCCAGCCCTGCCTTCACCTCAAATAATGAGGAAAAAGAACTATTTACATATATATACACACACATTTATGATGTATAGGCCTTTCCAGCTTTTTCCTTTTTAATTGCCTTTTTAATGCCTATACATTAAATCACATATGGCTGTTGTGATTGCTTTAGTACTTTGATTCTCTTTCTGGGTACATCTGACCCCAAACTCATCAACCAGCCAAAACTACAGCTGTGCTGGAATTACTTTGCAAAACGTACAGCTAAGTGATACCTGGAAGTTCATGTATCCAGTCCGTGTAGATTATCTGTACTTTTGCCATTGTCTGGGTTCTGTACTTGTGCAGATTTCTTTCTGCTTTGCAATGCCTTGTTAATTTTCTCTGTCTCTTGTGTTGCCACGACTGTTTCCTCTGATTAAGCATCTGTAACACTCTGAATGGAAACATATGCCAGGAAGAGACACTGGGGATTATACATTTCTGCTAGAGACATACTTCAAAAATTTTACAGAGGAAAAAGAACTTGCCAGTGAAAACTAAACAAGCATCCCCTCCTTCAACCTGTAACACAGAAACTACCAGCTATATCCTAGCAAAAAGTTAAATGAGCACAGAGAAATTCTAGGAGACCTTCAGAAATAAAAGCAAGTTACTCAGTTCTGTCTGGCATTACAGGCTCTATTTCCAGATATGTAGCAAGCTCTGGCTAATAGCAATATGATCTCAAAAAGTACATTCATGTCAGGCTCAATTCCTCCTTTAAGGACAGGCATTATTTCTGGGAATTAGCTGAAAAAGCAGGCATTTCTCATCTGATTATGGTTGAAAGGCCTGATTAAACAGCCCTTTTAGGTAGAACAGTAGCCCTCTATAATAAGACATGGTAAATTATTAACATCCTCCAAAGATTTCTGTGGAAATGAAAGAATTTTTTTCAATTCTCAGAACACGAGGACCTGCTGGGTAGGAGCAAACTGGCATGGTGGGGTTACTTATTCAGAAATTGCCAGGAGCTGTGGCAGCACAGCATAGGCACTTTCATCATCAGATGAGAAGCAGTTAAGTGTTTGAAACTAGGGGAAGCCTGGAGGACTTTCCCTGTCCCAGGAATCCACATACTATTCCTTACACTTCTGTTTTTGAGAGGTGCTTGGAATTATTTTTGAAGAGTGAGGCTGGGGAAAGCCCTGGGTGGAGTAGGGGTGCTGTGCTGTGACTTCAGGCTGGGATTTCTTCTCAGCAATGTTGGCAGACAGCAGGTTAGAAACTGATATGGATGCCATGAGTCTGAAAATGCCTTTGAGCTTCATTTAGCCTCCGAATCCAGCTGAATTCGTTAAAAACTTCCACAACCATTGAAACTTATTTGTGCAGCTGCATGGAATCCAGTGATCAATGTGGTATTTAGGCTTACACGGAGAAAAGGAGGTTTATCTTCCACCATCTACAAACTTTAGTGTTTCAGCCCATGCTTAATTCCAGCATTCAGATCTTATACTCTCTCACCAGCTTCTCACATCACGAGCTAAAGAGTCTCTGACACTTTCATTATCTTCAGAGGCATTAAGCCATCATCACATTATTCCTTTTGATTCGCTGCTGAAGCAAAAACTTTGAGAGTTCCTCTAGATAGCAGACATTTCAGTCATCCAGTGGGGCATGAATTAATAGTATATACTATACTGCAGGACACATATATCCAGTTCAATAAATCAGAAATTCAGTCTTATTGTGGCTTCATTGCCCAAAACGAGTCAATATCTGAGTCTGAAATTAATGGGGAAGATGCAAATTGTTGCAAATCTTCCAGCAGGCATGTGATGGAGAATCTCTCTCAAAGGGATCTCCACAGGGAATTGAATGTAATTAAGGACCAAAGTAATAAACAGCCAAGAAATTTTAACTAGTTAGAGAAGCCTTATTTAAACTCTGAGTTCTCCCAGTGAGGTGAACAGGGAGTGTCATCTGCCTCTCAGCTGCTGCAGAAAGAATTTTAAGTACAAAAATTAATATTCTGCATAAATACCTCTGTATTTTCTGTTGCTTCTCCATATATACCATCCTACCTTACTAAAAATAAATTAATAACATTTGTAGAGGTCTCCTGTGCAATTCTGGTTAGCACCCTGTCTGTCGTTCAAAGAAATCCAAATTATTGCAGGCGAAGTAGAACATGTTCTCCTTTTCCCAGTGCTAAACAGGGTTCTGAATTGCTGCCTTTACTCCTGTAGCAATAATTAAAATTAAGAAATTAGATCAGACACCTCTGGACAGTTACAGGTCCCAGAAGGCCCTACAACATTTTGCTAATGAAGAAGTGCAGCAGCCTGAGGCTCTTTATGAAAGGAGGTCACCTCATGAAAGGTTCCTGGTGGCAGAACATGCTGTAATAAGAGATGTTTTTGTGGCTCCCTCCTGGCTTTGCACAAAAATATAAATATCAATTTTATCAGACACACTATGGAGTTTGAGCTGGCAGAGTCCTTTTCCTCCAGCGCCTAAGAGGGTCATAATAAAGAAAATAGGGCAGTAGTTAAGTGTTGCCTGGGACTGTCCAGCAGTCAGGCAGCTGAAGGAGCAGAGAGAGGCCCAAGAATTAAAATGGTCTTTAAGAGAAAAATGCCTGTGAACAAATCACATATGCTTTGTTTATTCGCTGAGCTGCATTACACCAGGTCACCGTGACCCTGGGTTTTAAGAGCTGCAGGGATCGTGCCTGCATGAAGAATATGATTTTACAGGAAACAGAGAAAAAAGCTTGAGCCCGGAATAGAAAAAAAGGTGTTTGTCTGGAGAAGGAACAGAAGAGAAGGAGCAGCTTTCCACACTAGAGAGTAACAAGACAAATCCAAACCCATTTGGAGTGTACAGCTCCACACAATTGTTTAAGAACCACTGAGACTGAGGAAGGAATCCGAGCCCTTCACTTCCCCCTCTGCCCCCATTCACTCCTTTCCCTATTATGCACAGCTTTTCTTATTTTATAACTGGAACACTCACTCTAATGTGTTATGTCTATTCTGCATTGTCTGGCCTTGTATTGTCTGCAGCTTTGACAAGCTTTAAAATTGCCTAATTGCAAAGTTCTAGCTGAGATCCTGGGAATCATGCAGCATTTGGGAATGTGATGGTGGGGGGAAGGTGTATATTTCAGGCCACTCTGTATATTTCAGGCTGGTGCGTCTCGGGGTAGTTGGTGGGGGAAGGGGCAAATGCTGTCCAAGCTACTTCTCCGTCCCGCCGTGGGGGAGATAGAGAAGGCCGGCTGTGTCCCATACACAGAAGCAGGCCCACTTCCCACCCACCCGTGCCTGGGAGGGCACTGAATTCTCACCCACGTGTTCCGGATAGCTCATGCACAGTCAGGGGCAAGGAGTGGAGGGCCCTCTCAATATGGCAAATTCCAGCAAGGCTTTATTTCTGTCGCTGAAGGGCAGCCAGGGATGAAAGAGACTGAGGCCAGCATGGCCTAGACTTATAAAGAGTAGAAACCGGGGGATGGGGACAAGGTGTGGGGTCAGTACAATAGGATGGGGAGAGGGGTGGGGTCAAAGGTCTGCCCAGGTAGGCAGGGTCAGGTTACAGCTGCCTTAGTCCAAGTCGACGGGAGGTGAGAGGCTTTTCCCAGTGTATCTGGTTTTCTCAGACTTTGGTGCCAGCCCACCATCGGAGGTCATCTTCACCCACCCCAACAGCAAGGTACTTTCTATTTGTCTTTCTGAAACAATTTAAAAGGCTTCCCCAAATATGCTAGAATACAAGTTCTTAAAAGAGAATGGGATAAACTTTATTTATCAGTAAAAAAACCCAAAATCAGTGTATGCTTTTACACTGCCATCACAGAGGAATTCTTTGCTTCTGCTGAAAGTGATGGGAAGCAGCAGCATAGAAAAGCAGCATGGCAAGGGCTGGGGCTGGAGCAGAGAGGGGAGCTCAGCTCGGGTTCAGCAGGAGAACCTGTACAGGGTGGGAGCTGGGTTTGGCACTAACAAAGAGCAGGAATGCTCTGAAAGGCAAAAGGAAAAGACAAGGAAAAGATGTATGTGCCTGGAAGCAGTGGCATAAGTGCCAGGTGGAGACTAAGGACAATAGTAGGAGCTGAGAAGCTGCTAGCTTGGAAACAGGGTCACGGAAGACAGGAGTTTTGGGAAGACAATACTCTGGAAAATGTGGGACTGAAGGCAGGCGGCCAGGACCACGCAGATAGCAACAGACAAAGCCCCCATGTAAAAATAGATGGGTATGGGGGACAGAAATAGAATTGGTGCTCTGGAGGAAAGATGAAGTCAGGCCAAAGTGCACAGTTAAGGAATTAATGAAAGATTTTGCCAACCCAACAGGTTATAAATCTGGGGCTGAAAAAAAGTCTTTCTACATGCTCAAAAGTCACATATGTGACAAGAAAAAGTTTATTGTCAAATTAATAATGGAAATGGTTTCTGGAGCAGGAGTTCCTAAGTCTGCTGCTCAGTAAGCCTCTCAACCATCTGAATTCCTTGTGGGTCACCATCTGAATTAAAAACATACTTTATCTGAAAGTTAAATTTAAAACTATTTACCATTGCCTCATGGACCAGTAGCTTGAGAATCAAAACATTTTTGGAGACATTTTTAGAGGGCACAAGACTGAAGGAAAAGGTGGCAGCAGGAGCTGAGCAGGACCTTCCTTATCTTGGGAGTTTTGCCAGGTATCCCTGTGGTCTGTAAATTCTGTCTCCTTTGTATCCATTATCACCGGACGTCCTTCTTCCCAAGCTCTGTCAGCCTCCCCCTGGGGTGAGGTCATTGAAGCACATCCAGCCCTAAACCTTAACAAGACAGTTCTACCCACAAGCAATTTATTTTTTTTAACACCAGGACTCACAGCTTGTTGGCTGCTCTCTGCTTCATCAATTAAATCTCCTTTCTTTTTGATTAGGCTTGAAAGTATCAAATGATAATGAAAAGCCTTTCTTAAGGAAATGTTACATGTTCGACACTTAGGAAAAAAGGTAAGATCTGGCACTAGAAACATGGGGAAGGGAAGATGAAGACAGGACAATATTTTCATTTGAGACACTGAGCTGATAGGACACAAATGCATACAAAAGATAAGGAAAAAAGGATGGGGAAAGCTGAGTCTGGGTGAGAAACAGACAGAAAAGGATCAAAATAAAGGGAGGCTGTCTCCAGAGATTATGGTGGTCTGAGTCTCCGTAGTGATGCCAACAAACAAGACACTGTGAACTTCCATGTTTGGTAATGAAACATGCCGAGTCTGATTATTTATTCTCCTGGTTGCATTCCTTCAGTATATGGATACTTTCCTGAAGATAATTGAACCAATAAAGGTTTTAAGTACTCACAGAAAATCTAATATGGTTTTCTAAATGTTCCCCCTTAAAAATCTCCAAGCATTTGGATGTTTGAAGTAGTGTTACACTGAGAACAGTGTGCTCACATTGTGCTGGGAATAACGGCCCTGAGAGGGCTCTGCCTGGCAGAGAGATTTGCCCTTGGTCCATCTTCAGTGTGGGTGGAAGCTCTGGCATCTGTTCTCTTTCCATACCTGTGTTTTTATTGAAGTTCCTGTCAGAGTGCCTACAGAAAATCACAACTCAGAACAACTACAGGCAAATAATTCCTTCTATACCACAGAAAATATTCATTAGGCTCTGGCACTGGGAAATCTGGCATTGCCCTGCAGTGCAGGTAGGATATAATGAGCATGTACAAAATTAAGTGCTGTCAGATGTGTGCATTATTCCAGATCAAATGTGTATGAAAGGCCACATCACTACCAATTTCTCATGCTCCTACTGAATTTCTGAGTGCTGGGCAGGACGTGGTGGGGATGAGCACAACACCGACAGAAGTGTGACTGTGGCTGAAATTGTCTTTGCTTATGAGCTGCAGAAAGTCTGCAGACAGCAGCAAGAGCTTATATCAGAATAACAGCCATATTTTGGGGGGAAAAAAGTCTGGACAAAGCCATAGAGACCCACTCTGATTTTATGTATATGTCTTTCATGGCTGTAGATTTGTGATTTTCAGATAAGACATTAGGAACTGGGGTTGTGCAAGCCTGAACTTTTCCTTTCTTGCTGCCTTTTGAAGGTATTCACCAAAATGAGTCACATATAGAAGACATACCATGAATTCTGGATAGGAAAACAAATATCAGTTCAGTATGGAATAGATACATATACAAGGATGATTATTCTTTGCACAGTTTTCAGAAATATAGAAAGTGGGAGCTTTAACTAGAACTAATGTTATCTAATGAGGAACAAACTGAAGATCACTGCCATCAGAAGCCATAAATTCATGGAAGCATCGATTTCTTAGATATAAAGGAAACCCTACCTGAACATCCTGGCTAGAAAATTCCATGGGCACTTTTTCTGACTGAATTTAAAATTTTCCTTGTTTACATTCATAAATCAAACTGAAAGGCCAGGCTTTTCATTAAAAACGTAACTGCTGATGTGAGGAGCCCATGCTACTACTGACAGCACAAAAACATAGGGTGAAATCCTGTTTGGATTAAGTTAATCAGCTTACTCTCCAACAAAAAAAATCCCAACCGATTTGGGAAGACAAATACATGAGTTAAATATCAGTGAGGGAGAAACATGGCTTCATGCAAAAAAATGTATTAGCCAAATCCATAACACGACAAAGAATTCAGGTTGACGTTCAGCAGGTCAGCTGCAGAGCTCTGCTGGCTATTCAGTACATTTGCCAGAGGACTTCTAGTTCCAAACAAATTAAAATAATAAAGGTTTTGCCTGCAAGGGGAAGTGGCAGTGGTTTCAGTAGGATTGGTTTTTTAAACCAATTTCATTAAACATCAAGCAAATCCACGTGTGGACAGAGTTAAATTGATTTACAACCGGCTTATGTTGACCTAGCTTAATTCAAAGGGTGGAGTTTTAGATGGCAGCTGTACATTGATTTAAGTGCATCTACACAAGACTGCAGTGGTTAATTCAAACAGACTGAAAATAACACTTCAATTAAGCCGCTTTTGCAACACTTTCAACAGCAGGTTAGATTTTACTAAGTAAATACTCACTGAGGAAGTTGACAGCCACTTTTCAGAAACCAGGAGATTCAAATTAATGCGAGTTCAGTTTTAAGGAACAGACATGAGGCTTTCTATTTGTACAAAACCACCAAGGATCGCCTCAGGTGCTGACCTGAAAATATTCTTCTTTTGACTTATGATCATTGTGTTATAAAACTGACCCTACTTTTAAAGGGATTTGATAAATTTAATCTTCCCTTAATCCTCTTTTATTTTTGTCTTTATTGACTTAATTTTTACATGTACTTTCAACATCCTCCCATTGCCACAATTATTGTTTCTTCATACTTACAGAAAATATATATTAAATATTCCAGCAGCATTGATCACCTGAGCCTGTGAAGGACACTTAAAACCCAGAAGTTTTTATCATCAGGATGCTTTCCTATGGTGAACAGAAGAAAAAAAAAAGAGATTTTGTTGAGATTCTGAATACTTTTCCTTACAGGGATGTTCAAGTTATGCTTCAAGGTCCCCTTCCAGTGGTTCCAGAGGGACCAGGATTTCGACCTGTACCTTCTCTATGCTTAGTTTAGTGTTCAGTGTGCCATGAGTGGTTAACTAGGACAAATTTGGTTTGTTTGTGTGGTGAAGGCAGAACTGTGGTGACAACGATTTCTCCATTTATTACCTTTAATAGCAGAAAGTTGCTGTCACCTCCCCGTTACAAACCTTGAGGAAAAGGCCACCAATCTTCAACCATTTTATGGGTGAAAATGGTCTTCATTTTTATGGTGCTCTTCACAGTCCCATTTGTGACATTAGACATGAGGGGTAGGGGGCTTTACCTGGGAATCTGGAATGTTAATGTTCTTAGGTAACACTGAATTCCTTTTTCTGGTGATTTTAATGTGCCATATCATCTCATTTTTCTTTTTTTTTTTTTTTTAAAACCCACAATAATGTAATGTATGTCAGGAGGCAAAATATTTTTAGAGCCTCAGAGATAAGTCAGCCTTCACAGTCGTGATTAAATGATACGTGAAAAGGGGCTGACCTTTGAGGCAAAGCAATTTCCACTTCTAAAAGGGAAATTTTAACAAGATGCTCTTGTGAGGCCCCTTCCAGCATGTTTCTGGAGAAGGCTCCTTATGTCATTACCAGTACCCCAAGGTAAACCACTTATGCACTGAAGAGGCTGATGCAGAACAGTTTTTAGCTGCCAGACATGGCACAGTGCTATTGTTGCCCCTTCATGGATCTTGGATGACCTCAGGGCTACTCCAGACTCCACATCCAAACAGAAAAAGAACAACCTATTTGCTGTCTGCTCAACAGAAAAAAGTCTGTGAACAGTAAAGTGGAGCATGGAGTCTGTCTAATACAGATAAGAAACTAAAGGCTAGCTGAGAAGGTTACAGTGAATTTTAAAAAACACTGAGAAAAAAGAGAAGGAAAGCAAAACTAACAAGAGCAGAGAATGTTGGATTTCTGTCAATCTTCTATGGAGTGTGGTGATGTAGGTGTTTTAAACCCCAAAATAATAAAGTGTAAATCCTGATTCCACTGAAGTCAATGATAAGGTTGCCACTAACCTAAACAAAACGAGAATTACTCTCACAGTGTCCTTGTCACTGTGCAATGTGCTGGACACTATTATATTCTGTTGCAATCATCAATAAAATGTGATTGACCCTGGGAGTATTTCGCTGTTACCCTTCCTACTTACACTGGTTTCCAGAGATGTGGCTCCACCGCCCAGAGCAGCACACATGCTTAATCTCTTTCACACTAAAGCAGTACAGATTTGATTGAAAAATCAAAAGACACAAAAAATTCTGGCTTAACATTATAGAATATTGTTCAGACTTTAGCTGAGAATAGTTTCAGGATGTGGCTGAATTTAAACACAATAAAATCAAATGAAATAAAAGGGTAACTTTAGAGTAGCCATTTTTATCTGTGGCCCACAAACTGCTACAGCATGATAAACTACTCCTAAAAACCTAGAAAAGGCAATGAAATAAACCATTTATATTGCCAGTCAACATAAATTCACTTTGCTGTTGCCTGTACTGACCATGGGAGCTTTTGTGAATCCAAAAATTCAAAGAAGCTGAAAAATCAAATGTGTTAAAACTGTGATATTTGCTAAACTTTATAACAAGGTGTCATAAGATGACATAGAAAATGAGAATGATCAGTATTTATGCAAAATACTACTTATGACAAAAACAAAAAAAGAGTAGCAAACCATTTTAACAAGGCACTAGGATGTGGATGCAAACCTATTCATTCCAGATACCTTCCTCAGGCTGAAATCCATGCATTTTTGATAGGCTGGAAACATGTATGAGAATAGGTTCTTTGGGGTTACTAAGACTGGTTATTAAGGCTGGTTTCCTAAGGAAAAGAAGCTTCTTTAATCATAGTTTTTGAGTGCTTGTTTATCTTATCTTTTCAACAGTAGCTTCTGAGGGGTCCAAGTTCAGCCAAACTTGACCAATAATTTAGTTCCTACAAGTTTTTTAAGCACAGTCAGGCAAAAAGAGCAAGAGAGTACGATCCCCTTGGCAAGGGAGAGAAGGTCCAGAGTGACTTTTCCTTTGCTTGATGACAGAGAATTCACACAGAAAGCAAACCCACTAAGTGCCATTGTCTTCAGTCAGACCTCAAAATCACTGCAGGGCACTAACTCATAAAAATGTCATTTTTATTACGTCTGGAAGCCCTAGAATTATTTGTTCTGAGAATAGATGTAACAATGGATTGTATTACTGATTAGGAGTTTTGCTGCTTTCTCAAGGGGATTCAGGACTTGAACCTTCCACACAGAGGGCAAAATCCGCAGGGCACATGCTCCATTAGGAGCAGATGATGTAGCCCAGAATTCTTGATCTGTAATCAGGCTGAGGTGACAAGAGTACACAGCCCCATGTTTTTAATGATTGTAAGACTTGTTGATTTACCCAAAGAATTGTTGATTTACTTTGATTAGGATGCCAGGCTAGAAAATGTGTGATAATTTATTGGAAAATCTCAGGCTCGGTTCTGGAAAGCATAATTCTAACTGCAGTGACTGAATAGGTGTTCACCCTATTCCAGCCTCATGGGATGACAAGACATATGTTCACTTATTGCAATAATACTTTAAAATCATAAAGGCAATCAGCTCACCTTGAGTAGGATAGATCGGTTTAAACATCTGAAATGGTTGATTGTTAACTGAATAAACTGGTCTTACTATACAAATTTTATACTGGGGATAATTTTTAAGCAGCTGGAGCTAAATGACAAAGCTGTTATTTTCATTAGGTGGGCTTAATTGGACCATGGGGTCTGAGGAGGTGAGATAAGTTCTCTGAGCACTCCCCTGCTGGACTGCAGACTCTTCTGCCGAACCAGAGGCATCCTGTGGCAGCACAAGTGCCTGGTGGCAGAGCTGATGCTGGGCCCAGTGATGTTGCTTAGCAACTTCCCAGGGATGGCTCTGGCAATTAACTCTCTTGTGTGTTGGGTGTGTGCTGGGAACAGGGAAAACAGCAAACAGCCCTCCAGAAGGGACCTCAGGAAAGCTGCCTGTGCCCATCTGCAGCAGGACTCCAGCCAAAGAAGCCCTTGTGCTGTAGCTGTTTTTTAACCAGCAGCTTTTCTGGGATGCCCTCATTCTTTCCATGCAAAGGTAGTGTAATTTCTAAAAGGATTAATCAATACCAAATGGTGCACACAGAACAAGAACATCTGCATGAGCATTGCTTCAAAAAATGACCTTTTCCATTTGCGTTCGCACTCAACTCTGAAATTACTTTCAAGTATGAAAAGCTCTTGTTTAACCTGAACCATTGGCCCAACCATAGAACCATTTTGTTTTGCCCACCATGTATTATTTTTGCTCTTCATCTGAAACCACACTAAGCTGTGCCTTAGTCTGAGTCAAGACATCCCAAGATACTGAGAAGAATGCAGAAAATGATGAGTTCTCACCTTCAGGATGGTACAGGGCTGCTCTAGAGCTGGGCCACAGTCACAGTCCTCTCCCTGGCTTCCCCCTCTTACTTCTCAGAGAAATCCACCGGTGTCTCAGTCTGTTAAAAAAAGCCCCAAAACAGTTGCAGATCTTTTATGAGGAAAAAACCAGCATTTCCTGTGTGCTTTGCAATATGGTTTCTTAAGAACACTGAAAGCCAACATTTTGCAGGAAATTGCAGTGAAGGGAAACTTGGAAGTAAATTTACTTTTTTGTAGTTTTAAAAAACAAGTCTCTGAAGGACAGCCTTTCTTCCTTCAATAATTAAAAGAAGCTACAGTTCCCTTTCAATCAGGATGCAACAGTTTTAATACACTTTACTCATGAACTATGGAGAGAATTCGATAATACACCTGAAAAAACCCCAACCAGCTTGTTTTATAGCAGTCAAAAATAGCTACAGTCTTTTCTGCAATTCAAAATTAAATAATTTAAAACATTACAGAGCTCTTGTCTTCTGACTTTCTAATCAGGTCTTCCACAGGAATGATGCCTTATTATTGCAACTGCTTCTTTTGTCTGTTGAGTCATGTCATTAAAAAAAATGATTTCTTGGTGCAAAACCTACCCTAATGGCAATGAATATGATTTTGAAAATTATTTCATTGCAGGAAGGATTTGACATAGTTTACACTGACTGATTTTTAACATGGCAGTGATTTATGATCTACCAAAGAAAACACCCAGCAAATGAAAACACTCTGCAAAGTCTGTTCATTTACATAATTAGTTTACATTTAATCAGGAGATGAATATGCATAAGCACAGCCTGTTTCACAGGCTGAGCTCTGCCCACGTATGTCAGCTGTCATGGCACTCTAGACACACCATTTCCATGCCATCTATCCAGGGGTTTCATGGCTCCCAGGACACAGGCACTGCTGGAAAACAGCACCAAGCAGCAGCACTGCCCAGGTCCCCAGGAACACACCAGGGGACCAGAAGACTTTTTGCTTTGGGGTTTGGCAAGTACAGCAGCACCACTGCTCTCTTTATCATCATGTATGGGCAGAGAGAGAGAGGGAGAGAGGAGAAAATTTACAGCCCTAAACTGCAGTTGATCTGAATATTGATATAAGGAAAGAGCAATCTGACAGAGCAGCTAGGAGATGTGAGGTGTAAGCTGGAAACACCCTGCCTATCTGGAGCTTTCCATACCAGCACCAGGCTGAGAGAATTCCCACAGCCTTCATCTCCTTACTTCTGTACTGGTTATTTCCTTGGTAAACATAAGTGGGGTTTTTTTCCTCATCTTTGACGGTCAGCTTTTATCATCCATGCGAAATAAATTGGCCAAAAATGTGCAACCTCTCCTGTGGAATTTTCAGTAATTGGGGAAGAGTTGAGTGCCAAGAAGCAGATCGCTCTGTGGGTGCACTCAGAATATTCACTTTCAGTTTCCAGGCTGTGGCATTAGAGACACAAACTCCCACCAGCTTTGGGCTGCAAATATTAGACCTGAGCTATGTTGAACAAAATTGATTCTGAAGTTGGTTTTTCAGCTGTTATTAATGTTCTTGTTTTCTAAAATATTACTTCAAAGAGATATGAAAACCTATGTCATTGCCACATATCCATCCTCCCACTCGCACACTGCCTATCAAGGTATGTTATCTGGCTGAAAACTGAGTTAATTCCCAGGCTGAATGAGGTTCATAAAACTTTCAGCAAACCTGGGCTGGATTTTATAAGCACGAAGCCACATTACAGCTTGGGAATGAGATCAGGGCAAGCTCAGTGTCACTGGAAGTGTTGTACATTCTTCTGTGTCTTGCTTTGAATTTATGGATTTCCTCAACTTCTGCATTAAATATAAGGTGGGAAATTGCTTGAATTCAATAGGAGAGCAACACAGCCATGAGATACTCCCCAGTACCTCGTAATCCAATGAACACTTGAGATCCAACTGAGATTTTCTCTCAGGCTGTTAATTTGAATACCCCAGGCATCTTTAAGAGTTCACTTCACCTCTGCTAGTCAGAGTAGGAGGTGTGTAATTGAGTTCTTACTGAGATAGAAGATTGAAGACTTCTTCTCAAGCATTGATGGAATAAGGAGCTGAAAAACTGTTTTCTTTAAATGTGTTTAGTGGAAGGGAGAAAAACGATGTTTTTCAGGGATTATACAACACCACATGGAATTACAGGAAAGAAACTGAGGTACATGCCATTTAAAATCTGTTGTGAATGAGTGTTTCAGTCACTGTGAGGTCATAGTGCAGACCAAGGAGAGGGGGATGTACCACCACGAAATCTAGAATCACACTAAGGGGAAAAGAAAACTCTTTTTCTAGGCTTCTCAAACAGTAAAAATACTCAGGACTGCATTTAGGAAACGTGCAAAATATTTACTCTCCAGAAAATGATGCTCTTTGGGTGTGAACTGCAGTGTATTGGCAGCAGAAGGAAGAGTTCCCACATCTCTACTTGTGCATAATGTCACTCCTTCCTGAAAGAGAGTTTGGTTTGCACACCTATCAGTTTGGTAGATTCCTCACACAGAAAACCCTGCTGTACTGCCTGCAGAAGAGGATATTTTCTATTGCTTTCGATAACCACCAGGCCAAATTCCTGCAAAATAAACCCAGGAATCAATGGAGACTCTGAAGCAGTTCTCACCTCTGACTGCATCTTGCTCTGTGTCTGGGGCTCTCCAACTGTGGTACAGAAACCATTTCCAAGCACTATGCCTGTGTGGTGCTGCAGCTGTAGTAGCTGCAAGTGAATCCCAACTCATTTAACAGCACAAAGTGGAAAGCATGGAGTGCTCAGGCAGCTTGGTGAGGCTGCACATGCCTGCAAGAGGTGTCCTAGAAAGAGCAGGATGTGCCCTGAGTCAGGGTTGGGGTAGGACTCAGCTCCACATTATGCCCAAACACAGAGCTCAGGATGAAAAGGTTTCCTCTGCTCTTCTTGTACAGCTGCTGCCACTGCTGACAGCGGTACCTGTCACTGCCAGGGATGACAAAATCCAGTAAAAGAAAGTTTGGTCAGTATTACTCCTGACCACAGGTACAAAATGGAGGCTGCAGGGAAAAGCGGAAAATTAATGGCAAGTCTTAATGAAATTCCACTAAGCACTTTTCATGTCATACATCACACACTGATACAGTGTTTAAAATTTTATTTCTTTAAGTCAGTAATAGAAAAATTAAATTATGCATTATTAATAAAGTAGTTTGCAGAGAGGCTTCCAAAAAGGTGAACAGAGTTTCCAGAGGAGGTATGCAGAAGTGGCGATGGCGATACTAAACAAGGAGGAGAGCATTTGAGACCCTTCAAAAGTGTTTCTGGACACTCTCAGGATTTACTACTGGGATGGCAACTGTCAGAGCTGGTGAGAAAATAAAACTGGGGACAAAGCTGGCTTTGCTGTTCAGAACTGGTCAATAACCACCCCCAGTCACAGTGTGTGTTCTGCAGAGATGTGGCTTATCCAATACCTTTAAATGAAAGAGAGTCCTGGGGGATTCATCAGTCTAAAGACAATTAGGCCTCATAAAAACCACAGAAAGCACATGTTGCTATTACAGTCATGGAGGTCTGTAGCAGTTCCACCAGCACAAAACTGCTAAACCAGCTTCAAACCTGTGGGCACATAATCCAAAGCAAATCCAGCACTGAAATTTGTGTTACTGCATATCAGCCGGGTACCATGATTACTCACAGCCCTTTATTACCTATGCTTTCTGAGAGCTTAATTTCTTAAAGCTGATTTTCCTTCTTGGATGGATTAAAAAGTTCATGAACACAGATGCAAATAGAAATCTGCAAAGCTGTGGTAACTTAACAATTGCAAGTCATAAAGTAATATCCCGCTTTTCTTATCTTGTCGGGGCTGGGATGAGGTGACACTGGTGCCAAAGAAAGAAGATTGCTTTTGCAGACTTTCTGGGGGAGGGACAGGGTCTTTCACAGAGGTATACGCCAAGTCAAACAAAATCAAGCTTCCTACTTTGCAGCAGTAAAAAATAATCACTGAATTAAAATAGAGAAGGGCAATTACCCAGGATCTCGAGAAAGATTATTTTAATATGGAACAGAGTACTGCTAAATCAATTAAATAGCTTGTAAGAGACCCTAAAACTCAGCAGAATTTCAGCATCTGCAGGTAGGCAAATCTATCAACACCACTTTTTCTGCCATGCTTAGACACCTCTTTTCCCCACAGAGCTGTGTGTGTCCTGCCTACCATAGTGAAAGTTTATTCTGGATTGCTGGTGCCAAAGTCCCTTCACATCCTGCCATGCACACACGGAACTCTGCCTCCAGCTCAGAGATGGTGCTTCTCGAGCAGGAATGGAGATGAAGAATGCAAGTGCATGGCAAAGTTTTGGGAGAGAGGGAAGCTTCTTTGTGAATCATGACATGGGAAGTATGAAAATAATTTCAAAGTGGCAAACCAAGAATCCAATTCACCCAGTGTCAACATCCTGAAAAAAAGGCATTGTACAGTCTGGATACAACAAAGCAACAAAAATATACCTTGATTTTGTGCTAGCAAGGTCTTAAGTTGCTTATTAAGGTTAGAAGCTTCTGATACTGAACTGAATTTCCTCTCATATGACCTACATAATGGAAAACATTTTTCAGTATATATTGTGTGAAACTTTGAATTTTTTTCCCCCTAGATATTGCATATTTGGGCGGGATAACAAGAGATAACATCCAGACCTGCATATAGAACATTCATTCCGGTTGAGCCTTTACGCTTCCCAAATACAGGAGCCAGAGAGGATGATCTATTTCTTTCCAGGTTTTTGTTTGTTTACTTGGTTTTTGTTGTTGCTGTTGTTGTTATTGTGGTTGGTTTTGTCTTTTTCACCTATTTGTAGCAGAGGCATCTTGCTGAGGGTTAATTAATAATCCAGCCTGGGTAAATCAGATATTTCCAAAGAGGTGACAAGAGAGATGATTTCCTCTCAGGTGGGTTTGCTGCCCATGTTCAATTCATACAGAGAGACACAGGTTCTACAGGTGATTTGAGATTATCAGTATCCTTCTAATTAAATTTCAAAAGCTTTGAAAGGCTACTGCTGCTTACAAGATTCACTTCTAAACCCTGGATATTTGCTCTACTTAACTGTCTTCTCTATTGTACATTTTTAGCGAATTGCACTGCTAACGATGGGATTAATATTAAGCCATTTCACTGTAAAAGGTTAGGATGTACTGCTGCTATCTTCAATTAATCTGCATTTGGCAAGTACATCTCTGCCCTTGTCCATCTTTTTGAAATAAATTCAGAATGACAGAAATAAAATGTCTTCGAAGTAAACCTGTGAGATGGGACTGGATGCCTTTCATAAGAAGGGAAGCTAAGCAGACTTTCCAGGAAACCCATGAATTAGACAAAGCTACAGGGGTTTTCAGTTTGCTTGTTTCCCCCCCATTTTCTATTAACTGCAGCAGTTGCTTTAATTTTTGTTTTCTGTGAAGTGGGTTAGGGAATTGGGCAGCACTAAAATGAGCGGGGGGAAAAGACTCCCGGAATCATTTATCCGTTTGCTACAGAGCCAGTGAAAGGCAGTCTCCAGTGTTCTGCTTGGCCTGGGGGTAGCTGGAGTTGGATCCTGTATTCCATGAGAGAGCAGATGGAGGTGCTGAAGGGATAAAACCTGCTTCTTCCAAGGAAGAAACTCACCCTCTGAGGGGAGGTCAGGGACAGGAGGATTCCCATGATTCACCTTTTGATAATGGTTCAAAAGTAGTGTTTGGGGAGTTGTTATGGACTGTGTTATTGCCCACATAAATCAACAAGGGTTCCTAGAAACCTGAGGGCCTGACCTGTTGCAGCAGGCATTACGCTGCCTGAACAGGGGCACAGGAATTCAGGGGCATTACTTTGAGCTTCTGCTTAGCTTTGAAGTGAATTATGGCAGAAAAGGGGGAGGGAAAAAAAGAGAGAGAAGAAAAAAGGATTGATTTTACTTTAGGCAAATATTTGGCCACCAGGATCTATTCACCTGTCATTTGTCTTGCCTTGAGAATTGGCCTTTGCGGAATGAAACAAACAAACACTGCTATACTGTGTGGCATTTTGCAGTGACACATTAGCCTCGCTGAGGATAACAGACATTTATAGAGCAACTCATGACTTTAAAATTATCCACCTTTGCTTTATCATTGTTTAATCTACTATGTTGCAACTGTTATTTGAAATGAAGGCAGAGAAGTTGTGCTGCTGAGAGCTACGTGAAAACCCTGCTGTTTGTTAAGAGTCATTATTTGTGTGCATTTTAAGATCCTCCCCGGAGGACAGGTTTTCACATGGACAATTAAAAGCAGACTGTCTTCCTCCCCTGTTCCTTAGAGGGTGCAGAGAATGGCTGCACCCACATAGATTCCCCCAAAGATGCAAATAATTCCCCAGAAGGATCATATACACGGCAGTACAATCTCCCACTGCATGGGGTAAGCCGGAAATAGAAAATACAAACTGCTCTGATCATACCCACCTTGTTCCTGGTCCCCTGAGGGGCACTGCCAGTTGCCAAAGCTTGGCGTAATGCAGCAGCTTCAAATGAAGCTGCTATGTGGACAGACAAAATTCAGGGACATGAAGGCAGCCTACACACACCGAACTCCTTGACAGCTCATCCTTCACATTTCCTGCCACCCACTCACACACACCACTCCCTGCCTTGCCAGCACAAACATGGTGAGGCAGGGAATTGGGCTTTAATTGCCAAAAGTCTTATCCTGTGATACATTCTGGGAGATAACAGCTTCACAGCCAACACCTGTGAAGCACAGCGAGGACTTGGTTGCCACAAAGAGACAGAAAATTTCCTGTATTCTGTTGAAATAATTCAATTCTCAGTGAGTTTTCAGCTAAAGTCCATTATCCTTCAGGAAGAGTGAATTTGGAAAATTAATGTCTGTATTCTCATCTTCACCATCATGTATCTTGCCTTGCTTCAGTATCACAAAACAAATAAATGGGTAATTTAATTTCCTAGCTGACAATATGCAGAAGAAAACTCCAGGAATAGAGAGTTATTTATGTCTGAATGTAGGGCTTGCATTCATATTTATGTAGCTGGATAAGCATTCTGACTATCAGGGTTATTATCACATCAAGATTTTTAAAGGCAGCTGATCCAAATATCTTCTACAGAGATGTCACTCAGTCCCAGCTCTCTTCTCTTCTTCTGGGGTTCAGGAAGCCATTAAGAAGATGTTGTACACCTTTGTGTGAGATAAATCTTAAGAAATTCTGTTTCACGCCAAAGCAACATGTTTTACTGACAACCACAAAGCAAATTACTCTTTTCACACAAGTTCTAGGCTTATCTCCAGCTTCTGAAGTGCATTAAAACTCTGTGCAAATCTGGGAACACGCTTACAATCTGAGCCTCGTGACCATACCCAATAATTCTATTGTTACATCACTCACACCAGTTCTTCAAGGTTCCAAAGGAAAGACCTGGAGTCCTGGAGTGAGAACAAGCTCAGGTTTGTGGTCAGGAGTTTGTAAAAGCCACACGTGTCCCTGCTGCCAGGTAGGTTTCCTGTGTGACTCAGTGGTGACCTCTGCCCTCAGTGGGAAGGCAAAAACATGACCCAGTAATGCCACACTGAAAATAGAAACAGGGTTCTTTGGCTTCCAATAGCCCTTTTCAGGAAAGACAGAACAGTTGTTTTTCTTAGATGATGGCAGATATTCTTCTTTTTTTTGTATATTTTTGGTATATTCTTATCTTTTTGATATGTTTTTGGTAAATGTATAAATGGCTCTAACACTACTTTAAGAGCAATTTAGGTTTTCTCCTTAGGGTGTGAGGGCCTTCAGTCTCAGGGCACAGACATGATTGCTGCAGGGACAGGGAGGAAACTGTCCTTCAGGGAATGTCTTGGTCTTCCTTGGAGCATCAGGCAGCAGCAGTGCCAGAGATGAGATACCTGACTGAGTGGGCCAGGGGCTTGATGAGAAGCAACAAAGCTCATGGTCCTGCTGAGACTAGGAATTGCACCTGAGAACTTCTCCCCGGCAATCAGTGAGGGATGAGAGGACACAGCCTCAAGATGTGCCAGGGCAAGTTCAGGTTGGACATCAGGAGGAATTTCTTCATGGAAAGGGTCAGGTATTGGAAGGGGCTGCCCAGGGAGCTTTGGAGTCCCCATCCCTGGAGGTGTCCAAGGAATGACAGGACAGGACTCTCAGTGCTGTGGGCTGGGTGACAAGGCGGGGATTGGTCACAGGTTGAACTCCATCTGGGAGGTCTTTTCCAATCCCAGTGATTCTGTGATTCTGTGAGAATTTTGTTTTCAGACAATTTTAATGGATTCCACCCTATGGAGACACCAGTGCCAACAAGGGGTACAAACACTAGACAAGCTTTTGGGCACAAAATTCAGAGGTGGAAGGAACAGGCTTTAAAGCTGGGCACAACTGAGTACAAATGTGAGTGAGCAGACTTCTGAGTGCTGGACTGGATATGGTAATTGTTTAGACAATGAAATACAAGGTACCTGTGCAATGACATTAAGAAGGAGAGACATCTTGAGCTGGGTAAGGCTGCCCAGGGAGGGACAGGGAGGCAGTGAGACCACCAGTGACAACTCAAGGCCCTCCCATGCCAGGCTTCAAGCAGTAGTGGTTCCTTTCCTGTGCTGTGATGCTGTGAATGCCGGAGATTCAGGGATTAAGCCGTGTGACATTTCCACAGCAGGAGCTTCCAGCCAGCAGGCTCTGAAATCACCAAGTGTCCAAACAGTTTCCATTGTGCTTTCAGCCATTCCCTGCTAAGTAAGGGAAGAAGCTGCCTCCGTATGTGAAACAAGAATAGCAGAGCCCTGCTGGGGCAGAAACTGCATTCATGAGGTGCAGAAGTGAGGTGACAGCAGGAGGACCTTATAGCTGGCCCTGCAGCATAAACTCTGAGAACACAGCTAACGGCGCTCACCCAGGATCGATGAGGGTTGCGAACCAAAACCTGGCTGTTACAGAAGGATGCAATATGTGTTGTTCAGAAGGCGTACAAAGTGCAGGAAAATTGCCCCTTATCTCAGGGAAAACAACAACAAAAAAGATGAAAGCGGCAGTTTCAGAGTATCCAGAAAGCCTAGGAGTCTTGCAGATGTTCATCCATAGGAGCTATAAAAAGTGTCCAAACCTGTGAAGATCAGCCAGCCCCAGCTTCTCCCAGCCAAGTGCATGTTGCTTCATAGGTCCAGTAGTGCATTTTACCCAGATGTGTGGGGTTAGTTACCCAGAGCAGACATTGCACGGGCAGGTGTGCTGAGCAGTGACTCCACCAGCACCTCCCTGGAGTTCCTCTTCCCAGCTGCTGGAATCAGAAAAAAAGGGAGAAAGAGGCTGAGACACCTAACTCAGCTCCAAGTCAGGAGCAGTAGAGCCACATTAACAAAATACTCCTTTTCAGGGTTAATGAGCCTAGGCAGGGCACCACATTAATTCAGCTTCCACCCCATGGGTTAGGTTAATTTTGGCCTGATCCTTTATCCTGTCAAAATATGCCCTGAGATCTCAGAGCTGACCCTGAGCAGGAGGCTGCCCACAGACCTCCTGAATTTCTCCATGGTACTGTCAAACAACCCATTTTGAACTCTGGTAATGATATTGCAAAGTAACTTCTTACCAGTGAAAATTGTGTGCCTGATTTCTGCTGTATTTGTTTTCCTGAAGAGAACAACTCTTCTCACAGGTTCAGGGCAAAGTGAAGCCATTTTATCTAGAAGTCAGATCTTTTAATATCCTGTAAACATGTTGCCTCCATGGGGAATTAATGTCATTTTGGTGGGATTACTGAAGGAAATAATACTTATCCAATGAAAGTGAGCACAGTTTTGACCATTAGTTTCAAAATTACTTAAATGAAAAAGCTCGAGTGGTGGATCATACCAGCAGGTGCCTAGATACAATCTACATATCAGCAAAATGCTACAGGATTTTAATTGCCAGAAGTAATTTTTGGTTCCAATCAACTTTTTTAATGTCTTCTTCCTTTGCAAATTTTTTTCTGAATGTGAACTGCTATATTTATAATGAAAAGTGTCATTAATCCTTTTCTAGGACATTCTTCAATTAAACAAAATATAGCCATAAAGTCCTCTGTTAGATAAGATAATAGAGCACTGCAGGAACTGTGAACAAGATCGATTAGCTCCTTGAGAGCATCAGAGGGGCTGAGACTGTTAAACCCTTCAAGGACAGTAATATATATGTGGTCCCAATTAAAAATGGGGCAAGAGTGATATAAAAGTATATGGTGTAACACTTGCACGAGCATCTAAAGGTCAATATAGCTCAGGTGTGGCTTTTGAAAACATAATGCTGATTAACAGATTTGTTTTGTTACTGTTTGAATAGTGCTGAAATTATTTTTGTTTATGTTGGTAAATTCCTGAGCTGAGTTGAACGTCTGATATAGGTCACAGGAGATGCTGATTGTTTGCCTTTGGGTAAGGATGAACATGACTGATAAGATATTTTTCCCTTGAGAATAGACCCAGATATGGTGGTGGAGCAGAGAGAGTGGGTAAGCTCACAGCTCTCAGGCTGTTATTACAGCCATGTCCACTCAGCCAGTGTTTTCTGTTGAACATTATAATTGCACTGTTGTCATTACATGGAACAATGTAGTATGTACACATCACAGCCTGCACACAGCCTATTCACACAGTCCCAAGCACAGCGTGCAGATGGAAAGAGGAAAGAAAACGAAAATAGAGGAAAAGAAAGAAATTTTAAAAAAGAAATGGAAAAAATGGGAAGGGAAGAGGAAGGGAAGAGCAGAATGGGGATTACAGAGGTATGTGACTACTGTCTGTGTGTTTCTGAACAGGCCAGGGTGAAGGCAAGTGTGGTTCAGGAGGGGCACAGACCAGTTCTGTCACTCGGCTGGACAGCAAAACACATTCCCTCCCTTGTCCCACAGCTGGTTCCTGCCATACTAAGCCACTGCAATTCCAACATCATTTTAAGTCTAATTTGTCACAGGGTAGCTTCATCCAGACCAGTCCTGAACTGACGAATTCAGTCTCTGAGATGAATTTGGGGACTAAACTTCAAACCCCATAGGCAGAGTAAGAAGAAAGATTCAACACTGAGAGCATCAAATTTTCCAGGGTACTTCTCTTGAAAAGATGCCAACTGACTACACAGCATTTCTTCCTCCAGCACTGAAGAGTTTGACTTGGTGGCTGCCACTGCCATACATGGAGGGACTTTTGAGCCAGAATGGTCAGAAACTGACACTCCAGATATGTGGCATCATGGGAGAAGCCAGGAATGCTGCAGAGCTGAGCAGAGAAATTCGTTGAGAAGCTTACACCACCTGAGTGCTTGGGACATTTGCCAGCAGATATAATGGATCTGTGTGGATGGGTGTAAAAGCAGAGAATGGATTACGTGGTGCTTAGCTTGAAAAAGACTCCATAAACCCATGATTACACGAACTTTTCTTTTTGCATTCTGATTGTTTCACTTCTCTGGCTACCAAGCAATTAAATGTACATATAAACAGGAAGAACAGTAGTAGGCATTATCTACAGAAGGAACAAGGAAAAGGGTGTACCTGGATATAAATGGCATAAGCCACTACAACAGTTAGTGTAGCTGTGCTCTGCTCTGCTGACAGATAAATGGGAGGTTTCAGCCTACTTGCAGTTAGTACTGTTATAGAAGATGCTACCTGCAAGGTGGTGTTTCATTTGGAAATTTGGAAATTCAGCTGTGATCCCTCCCCTTATGTGGAAAGTGGGAAGAAGCACAGTGGGAGTGTTGGGTGTGCAACAAGTGATTTATTTGGTAGCACTCCACTGTTTGCTGGCATTAACTTATGCTGAGATGGGGCTGAAGTTCAACAAGCTGGAATGCAGGGATGCATCACCTCTGATTTATAGTCCACAGGGCCAGCACTTGCATTGCCCCTGTACTCCAGCATGACTTACGGCCATATCAGCACAGTGTAGGCACAGAGCACCCCAGTCCCACAGATGTGTCTGGACAGGAGGTAAGAGACCTCTCAAGAAATCTGTTCTAAACTGCTTTAAACAGTAAGGTGACTTTTCCTTTAATAAAAAGGCTAATCCTGACTGGCATATCAGAGAGATGTAAGTAAGAAGATGTGGGAAAGAGGAGCTAGAGCAAAACAGGGATGAGGGAAGGAAGAACAGGATGGCTGTGGACTGCTGTGGCTGGCCAGTTCAAAACTGGAAAGCCTGAAGCACTGGCAATTCTCTTCCTGTAACCTTCCCTTCCCTGAGTCTACTTGGTCAGGGAAACCTCCTGTCAGGGTTTGGGATACCTTTTGTTTAGCTCTTTGTGTTGGAATTTTTTTCCCCATTCTAGCTGCCTGGGGGGGGTATAATGGCGAGTGATTAGTTGTTTGTGAACCTTGATGGTGGATCATTAAGAAGGGACAAAGAGATGACTCTGAGATGAATGCAGCTGGCTAGCCTTATCTGGACTCCCTGATAGCTGGGATGGTTTCCCCTCAGAGTGGGGCAGGGATACGGGGACTGGGACGGGATAAAGGAGCCAAGCACGGCTGAAGGGCACTCTTCTTCGCTGCTGGACATCCAGAGACAGAGGCTGCTGGAGCTCGAGGGAGGATCTGCCATCACTGCAGGCGTCTGTCTCCAACTGGGTGCTTTCTATCCTTGCTCCCCGACTGGCTGTGACCGTGACTCCATCAAAGCTGCGTGGTTTTTTTCTACCAACCCTCCATCGCCTGCTCCAGTGTCTCGAGGGAAGGAAACTCGGGGTTCCCGAGCCTCTTTCTTCCCCTCTCAGGGGAGTTATCGCACCGTCCCTGTGCACCAGGAGTACCAGTGCCTCTGCCAGCTGGGACTGTGACTTCATCAAAGGGGAATTGCCAACAAAGCGGGAAGAAACTGACCGTGGGTTTGTGTGTTCTTATTTGTTGTGGTTACCATTGTTATTGTTTTGTCTGTCCTATTATATATATATATATATATATAAAATATATTAGTAAAGGACTGTTATTCCTCTTTTCTCATACCATTGCCTGAAAAGCCCTTGATTTCAAACTTTTGCCAATTCGGAGGGAAGGGGGTTACATTCTCCTATTCTAAAGGAGGCTTCTGCCTTCTTTAGCAAATACCTGTCTTTGAAACCAGGACACCTCCCCAGTGCTCTCCTCAGAGGAACCTTCAGAGGAGGGCTCTAAGGGCACAAAAGGACACCTTTGCCACCACCACTGTGACTTGAAAAGGGGACTCTGTGGCCTCAGAGATAACATCACCTCTATTTGGTTAAGAGGTACATACCCTCAGGGTTCTGGCTTCAGGAAGGGCTGCCCAAAGGCCCTGTGTGATGAGTCAAACACTCTGGGTGCTAATTGTCTAATGCTATTTGTTCTTCCCAGACTTTGGGCACAACATGGCTCCTGCAGATATCTTACTGGAGAACATTTCACACCCTATATATGACAGATTTTAATGGCCTTCTCAAAAAATTAAAACCGTTTATGTACAGCAGGGTTCAGTTAACTTGACTGAATGTATCTTTATTTATTTGAATTTTGATAAATCATGTTTAGACACATTCCTTTCCTGGCTTTAAACAGCCTTTGCAACACTTTAGATAGAAATTGCAATTAAACAATCCTCAATTGTTATGTCATTGTCACTAAAAATAACAATGCCAACTTACAAATGCACTAAATGGCTATGATGAGAGATGTGTACTATTTACAAAGCATTTTTATAGCTGTCTGATAGTTCAAGACACTAAAACACTTGAGAATCTTGGGAAGTAAAATTTAATTCAGTTTCTTGGCATATGCAATTAGCTGGTTGCCTTAGCTACTCTCAGATGAATCTGTTATATCCAAATTAAGCCTAAACCAACATATCTGTGTTGGGTTGTTGGTTAAAAAGGAGATGGAGAGGCCAGCACATGTATGGTTTAAGCAAGATAAAAGAATTCTAATAATTGCACTTTGCATTAGTGAGACCTTCATAGTTTTGTTTAATACATTCAACAGTATGAAGACTTCACTCTTTAGTTTCATTTGCATTCAGGGATATAATTTTTTTTTTAAAATTGATCTAGTGAAAATGGATTTTTAAATTCAGGATATATTGAACACATCTGCTTGGACAGATTCAGGGATGCCAATTCACCCCATCCAAAGCAGCTTGAAGCTTAGCGTAGAGAGCCTGCTTCAAAGATGATGTTAAAAGAATGGGAGATTGGGCTTTTAAAATTTAATCTAATACTGAAATTATCCTGATACAGAAAGTTCTTGGAATGCCCTCAGACCACCTGCCTGAGCACCAGCTGCCACCCCAGGAGAGCTCCTGCCATGATGATGTCCCAGGCAGCCTAGGGCATCACAAAAGCACCAGGGGACTGGGATGACACATGCCTCAAGATAATTTTTGCTTTTATATGTATCTGTTGCTTAATAGATTTTAATATATAGCTGTATAGTGTCTAATCTTTGTCACTTTAGTACAGCAGTTGCATGTTCTCACATATTATGCTACCTTCTTGGAATTCTGTTTAGTCTTGTTTTTTAGCCTGGCAAGGACACTTTGTTTTGCACCATACATCGTAGACATAATAAAATGTAGGACTAAGAGATTCTGGGGGGCTCCAGTGGGGCAGAAATTACTTAACTAACTGCTCTTCTAATTGGACAATATTTGCCAGATATACTAATTAGTTAACCTTATAAAAATTTTATGAATCTGAGATTGCCCTCAGAGTGTGGGTGACTCTGCCCAGTTTAATGCAGGTCCTGTGTCCCCAGTGTGAACACGTGCATGGCTTGGCTCCTCTGCTGCAGGACACGTGTGAGCTGATTTCTCTCCTGACTCACACCCCCTGAAATCTGGAATCTGCAGCTCCGTGTCTGTCCACAGTGCCTTTGCTCTCAGCTGGCTTCAGTCATGCAGAGACACCTGTCTGAAACTGAGAAGAACGAGACCCAGGTTTCTGCTGATAACATGATAAAAGCTATAAATCACTCCCATGGATGTATAATTTATATGTGGGCTTTTGTACAACTTCAGTTATCACAATTTATAAACTATCTATAATATATATGTATTTATATATACTTATGCATGCAAGGGTAGATTTAACAGCAGGAAAATATTAGGGCTTCAACTGACACTACTTATTTAGGTACACTCATCAATTTTTAATGATATGAATGCATTCATTATAAAACTCTGAGTAAATTTCTTGAATTATATGGTAGAAAAAAAAGATATTCAAAGTGGTGCAAAACTTACACATAATTTTGGTCTAAAACAAGACAGGATTCAAATGAGTCTGAATGGCAGGACTTTTCAGTCAGATCATGACTTTTCCCAGAGTCACCTCTCAGAATATAATTGTACTTTAAGTACTATTCAACCCTCTTATGTTTCATAGCTATAAACTGTCTCTTGGTTTTGGTTGTTGTGGTTTTTGTTTTTGTTTTTGTTTTTTGCTTTGGTTGTTGTTTTTTTTTTAAATTGCATGTCATTTTGTGGCTTCCAGCTTCCATTTCTCCTTGACAGACTGAACTTAAATCAAAAAAACCCCAGATACTCATTTTTTTTTCTGTGGGAATCTTAGCAGTAACCTGCGCTTGCTTCTTAAGCTCTGTCACTGACAATTACTGGTAAACAAAATCAGGAAAATGTTGACTAGACCAAAGTTCCTTTTCAAAACTAGTGTCTGCAGTCAAGAGGTATTTAAATCCCTCTATGGATTCAGAGCTCCTGGGCAGAGGGTGGGATATTAAGTTATTAGCAAGGCTGTTAATGCAAATTTCTAATTTACCAACACTGCTTGCTAAGAAGGACTGCATACTATTAGGGATCTGAAAAATATTTTGCCTACAAATTTGAAATATTTTCATTTAGCTTTGGCTTTAATGGCTCCTTACTTCTCAGCAGTGTTACGAATATGCAAATAGGAAAGCAATCTTATATAAGCAGTGACCATGACTTATACTACCAGGAACATTTTCCTGTAAAAACAAGGGGATTTGTTAGAATTTAAAAAGTAAGGTAACTGGAGGTAAAGAAAGGAAGCCAGCAGGAAGAGGATATATTGTGTTTTGAATATGTAGGGTTGGATATTCTGTAGAGACGATGAACAGCATAAAAGCTTTTTAAGAAACCACCCTGGAAGTTTCTCTGTCAGCTTAGGGTTCTCCAGATGAATCTCTTTGCTGTCTGATGGACAAAGGCCTGTTCAGAAAAAAGGATTCAAATTTACATGTTCCTGCTCATTGAGTGGTCCATGACCTCTTTAGTGACCACAGGATTCTAGAACACCATTTTGGGGAATGCCTGAATTCTTAGGAAAGGTAAGGTCTTGCAGAAACATACAGGGCACATTTAAATTGAATCACTGACATTAGTATCTCTCATTGTGGTGAGACTCTTTTCTTTCATATTGGACTTAATGACTTTGTACAGTAAAGGTAAATTGGTATAACACAGATAACAGAGACTGAAAGAAGCATTTCTTCTTTTTCTCTAAACCCCTTTTAATATAAAAAACAGTGCTTGATAAAAACAAAAAACCTCAAGAATTACACAGTTGTAGCATGTCTGAACAGTAGACTGAAACAACACTTAGCACTTTGAGGAACAAAATACTTCCCGGATTTGGGATAACTCTAAAAGAGCTCATTTGAGAAAGCTGGAGCTGAAATCATTGTTCCTTTTTGGTATCAAGACCCTCATTGCTGTGCTGGGATTTCCTGGGTGGCTCACTGTGTATTTGAGTGTCTCCATTTAATTAAGCACTGCACGGTGTTGGTACAACAGAGATGGAATCTGAGACCCAAGGTCCTGACTCAGAGCATATTAATGTCAGTGCAAAGGCTCCCATCAGTTCTGATGCATTTAGGCTGGGCCATAAATGAGTTGGAAATTCTGAAAAATCCTTCCTGAACTTGTCACAGAATTTCCAAGTTATGAGACAGACAGATTTTTGCACTTTAAAACACAGAAGTGGCTTTTTGCTGAAAAGAAATCCATCATTCTGCTTAAAATATGTCTGAACACTATCCACTTTCCTTTATTCTCAATAACTACTGATATAAAAGAAATTTGGAGGAGTAGTATATCTACATAGAATAGAATGCAGTTATAAATTGTCATGTGTCAAAACAGAATGCAAGACATCTACATCACTTAGAAAAGCTTTTTCACTGAAGTACCAAGTTAAAAAAAAAAAGTGGCAAAGGAAATAACCCAAATAAAAAGGTGAACTGAGCCCCTAACATGCATGTTTCTGCTCACTCCTATCATGTTCTTTGGTCCCTTTCCCATATCTGATGCATCCCAGACTTCATCTTCTGTTCTGCCTTCCCAAAGCATCATTTTCCCTTGCCATAATGTTTGAGAAACAGCTTGATCCCCATGGCCTGAGTCTCTGGAGAGGGAAGGGAGGTGCCCTGGAACGCAGAGAAGCCCTCAGCCACCAGAAGAGAAGCAGGTCACAGGGGCACCTCGAAGGGAAGATGTGTCCCCAGGGATCCATGGAGGTGGTAATGTGGAATTTGCTGTGGCCCAAGGAGCCACAGAAAGCTGGCAGACAGTGAGTAGGGCTGGAGGAAAGCACCTGGCCTGCAGAACCCAGGAGGGGGAGGTTTGGTCACAATGTGGGGTTTGTTTCATCTATTGCAGTTTGACTCTTCTCCCTTTTTAAAGTTCTTTTGTTAGTAGTCTCGGAGCTGTAGCTAGTTTGAGTTCCCATAATTTCTCCTAACAATTTTTTGAAGTCATATACAACAAATGAATAATTTATTACATACTTTTCCCAAGAATGACCTACCAAAGATTTTACATCTGTACCTTTCTTCCTCCTTTCCATTAAGTGTCTCTGTTTTTTAAGTGTAGAAAATAGAGGTGGAGAAGGAAGAAAATTAAAAAAGCAAAGGATTGAAAGCCAGACAGGGAAAATAATTTTTGTCACTTGTGTAGGAAAATGAAAAGTGGTTACAAGATTCTGTTGAGTGACATTGAATGCTTCAGTTAAAATGCAGTTACCATTTGTCAAAAGCTGTGGCTTAGGAGGATTTTTTTGATGTATGAACTGCAAGATGTTCATTTAATTAATATGCAAATTTCTAAGCAATGACAATAGAAAAGTGAGTAAAAATTTAAAATTCAGCCCATCATTTTGCTGAGTGTCATTTACTCAGGTGGTAGCACACTTTTGATTCTGGCCAGTGACCATTAGTGCCTTGCTTTTACAGATTCTCTGATGATAAGAGACTTGAGCTGCTGACCCAGAAGAAGCAGATGTGATCCCCAGGGTGTGGTGACACTGCAATTATTGCTTCCAGTTACTACCACACTGGCCTGGCCTGAAACAGGTGTGGAAAATTGCTCACTGTGCTGAGCTGGCCAGAGAGGGAACAGGTACAAACCACTGCTGCCCTGTAAAGAAAACAGTGATTTATTTGGTGAAGTGTTGGTTCATTCTGCTGACATCAACCACCTCAGGGACTGCAGGCAGGGAGAGAAAGCATTAATCATCAGGACAACGAGGGGCAGGCATTTACAGCTCTTGTGTACACCAAGCTAGAGCTCTTTTGCCAGGCACTGATTGGAGAAAACACTCAGTTGAAGTTCTTGGCTTCTTGTCTTTCGTTAACTGAGGTTCTTTAAAAAAACAAAAAAAAAAGAGTCAAATTTGGTCACTGTTTCAGGAAGTTCTGTGCCAGGAAGTTGTTTCAGCTCACTGATATAGCTAATATAAATGAGACAGAAATCCATCAGGAAAAAACCCCAAAGCGTTGCTGCCTTGCTAATGACCATTTCACATTTTTTGATCTCTCCAGCTTGGTTCAGTGCCTCAGAGCATAAGCAGAAGGCTTGTCTGTCTTTCCTCTGGGGCTCCTCAGCTACGTAAGATGGATCATCAGCACCAAATGTGATCATAGAATCATTAAAATAGGAAAAGACCTCCACAATCATCAAGTGCAGCCTTCACAAAACCACTGATTTACTAAAATATGGGTATAGATCTAATATCGATACCCAAATGAGACGGACAAAGACTCTGTACCAATAAAGTTAGAAAGTACATGCTTTTATTACGGACGGGCCTGCATGGAATAGCTCCCAAATATGCAGGGAAGAATCACAAAGCATTGCAAAGTCTAGTTATCCTCAAAAAATTCAATATAAATGCATATTCATATTATAGCCTCCTCCCATTCCCCGCTTCATATGGTAATTAGCCGAAAACCAATTACGCATGCGCGCTGAACTCCTTTTAATGGGTCGGTGGGCTTATAGTTTCGAGTAGGGGGGTGTGAGAGATGAAGTAACTCTTCTACCTCACTTTGACCTGTCTACTTTCTGGGTCAGGATAATAAATGATATCTCTGGGAAATTCTCCAGTTCTTCCTTTCATTCCTTATGAATAGAAATTTTACTGGAACAATTAGCTATTGTTTGAATCTCTTTGGGTCTACTGATCATCAGTGCAGCTGAACAAACAGAATAACTTAAATAATTAATCTTTAGCTAATCATTTGCTCAGTTATTGAAATTCAGCTGCAATTCTTGCTTTACTTAGCTTTTACTAAAATCCTAGCACTTGCTATTTTGCTAAACCTTACTTTTTAAACTTCATGTTTCACCACCACCGTGCCCACCATATAATATAGAGGGAAGAGGCTCTCTAAAGGGTGTCAGTCACAGACAATGCAAAGGTTTCCATGTAAACATGAACCATTGCTATTGGGAAATCAATCCCCAGCCCCTTAACAAAATCACTGTGAAGCACTGATAGGGAAGTGACAGAAAGGTGGGAAGCTTTGGGAGTGAGGTATATGGTTAATGTAAACACACTTGTTATTTAACCGTGCTGATGGTAAACAACATTAAGTAGATAACAAAGTCTGGTGCCTGTAAGCAAAGCCTATTGTTCCTAGAGCATTATCTGAACATTCTGCAGAGGGGGAACATAAATATTTCCATTTTACAGACGGGGAATGGGCACCTGGTGAGATGTAGTTGTGTATCACGCTGTTCAGCAGACAACCTCAGTGCAAGGAATTAGAGTTCATGCTTCCTAAGGCAAATTTGGCTTTCTATCCACAAGGTATTTTGTTCTCCATTAAAGTACATTTCTCTGTAAAACACCCATTGTGCAGAAAAATCTACATTAGGTCAGAACACTGAACTAAGGGAAAACACTATTAGGGGTGATATTGCTTCTTCTGTCACTTAATATGCTGGAACTGCACTGAGCTTGAGAGGCACAGCCATTTATTGGCACATATAAATGCTAATGGTATTCATTAAACTCAGGCTCTGAGAGGCAGAGCCACAGCCCACTGAAATGTGTGAAGGAAACCCTTGATTTTCACAAGCTTCTGAGAGGGACTGGTCAGGCACAATCTCCTTTCTCCTCTGACTGATGCACAGAGAGAGCTTAGCTGAGGGGAACCACTGACATTGGGAAGTCGTATCAGGCAAAGCATCACAAGGAACCAGGCAGAGCAGCAAAGCCTACAAGATTTCTTTTACAACTATGAACCCTGTTTCACTCATGAAACTCAGTATTGGCCTATAAACAAAAATTAGTCTAAAGGAAAGAAATAGCAAAGGGTAGGTGTGGGTTATGAGAAACCAGCCCTGAAGTTCATGTGTCCGGTGGGATGAAATTTGCTTTAGGGGTTTGAAAGTGCCCCGCTGCCCTTGCTGTTCTGGTTAAGCTGCTAACCTGTGTCCTGCTCTGCCAGGTTATTTTGCTGCAAGGCAAAGGATTCAACACAAGGGCATTCTGCAAAAGGCTTCTTACCTCAGCATGGAGCTAAACTCTGTCCTCAGCAGCTCACTATTCATAGCTCCTGCCCTCATCAGGAAGAGTCAAGGGCAGAGGAAAAGCAGCTGCTGGGTCAGGTTACCCTGGCACAGTTCCTCAGATGCGGGGAGGCAGAAACACCCTCATCACTCAGGTTTGACAGACCACTTTCTGTTTCATAGGAAACAGAGATTCCCTCCCCACCCCACCCCCCATTTTGAGGCTTAACAGGTGGTTATGCATCAAAAGATCAAAAGTACCCTGAGTCTGGTTACTGCTGAATGTCTTCAAAACAAGCCCTGGCTGTAGCAATATGCTGCCACTGTATAAGCCTGGTAGATATTTATGAACAAAAGAAAAAAGAAGGTAGTAGCAGCATGGCAGACAGGTGACAATTAAATAATTTTAAATACTAGCTTGATGTGCTAGGGGAAGGCTAGAAGGCATTTACCATGCTATTCCTACCAGGCTAAATACTAATTAAGGACTTGTGTCTCATATGGTTCTCTCATCCTGCAGCACTTCAGTGTTTTCAGTTTTTCAATAACAATTTAACACCCTCATGCCAAGCTGTGGAAAATTATCTTGCACTGCAGCATCTGCTCCCAAGCTTGCTCCGTGTTTGTGGTGTTAAAGCTGTGCTTTCGTACTCTGCTTTGTTAGGCAGCTAAAGGACTGTGGGATCCCTCTTTTCCTCGTCACTTTTTAAATGAGAGGTGTTTGGTTGAGATAAATATGTGTTTGCATTATTTTAATGAAAAACCCCAGGGTGACAGTCCTCACTTGGCCCCTTGCAGGGAAAACTGTGCTTTGCTGTGTGGAGGAGAATGAAAGCATGCCCTCATTCTGAGAGTGAGAATCTTCAGGAAAAGAAGAGCAGTGACGTTTTTGCTTGTGGTTCCAATTTATTATGTGTGATTTTTGTGGTTTTAGTAGTGGGG
>VYZT01024934.1:10888-39906 GCA_013400735.1 Pomatostomus ruficeps | reverse complement strand
TGAGAAGCAGAGGAGTCTGACTCAGAACATGTAATACAGAAAAGATCATGGACTCCACTTCTGCTATGGCCCCCAGGAACTTCTGCTGGAGCCTTTTGTTGTTGTTCTGTCCTGGTAGCTGTCTACACTCACTCTGCGTGGGTAAAAATGACAAGATGATGTGTGGAAACTGGAAGATCCAACTTCAGGAGTTCTTTCCAATTTTAGTGTTTTACCTACTCCACCAATAGTTCCTACAGTTAATACTGGAAATGGCTCTGCAAAAGGTTATCCTATCTCTAGAATACATTTTGTAGTAAAGAACAAAACAGATCCAAACCACATCATATAGACATTACAAAACATCGTGAAAATGATATGTAAAATTACTTTCAGGTCTCATTCTTCGTGGATTTGTCTTTGGCAGTGTATGTTTTATTGTTGGTGGTGCCTTTCATTTGGGATTCTGAGTGCCAGGGGCTGTGCTTGCATATAGTGAAACGAGAGCTCCTCCAGCCTCAGCACTGATCTAAAAAGAATAATTAAGATAGGTAATTTCCATTTCCTATCCCAGGGCAGATACAGGAATGAAACAGGCTGAGCATGACAAGTGATTCTGAGCTCTTCTTTAAAATAAGGTTCATCAGGCCTTAGCTCGAAAGAATATGGGTGGAACTTGTAAGAGCCAATGACAGATGAGCAAAAATGGGCTCTGCTTCAGTATTGCAGCACTGTGAGCCTCCCTCATGTGTTCCATCCTTTACCTGCTTCTAAGAGGAGGTGCAGGAAGCTCTTCACTCACTCACAGGCACAGTTACCAGAGACTCAGACATCCCACCGATCACGGCCACGGAGAAGACCCAGAACGAGGTGAACCTCTGTGGTCACTTCACAAGCATCAGGTGAAATTCAGTAGTTTTTTGGTTGCTTAACTGCAATTTTCAAATCAGCTTCTGACCTCCTTCATTTCTATTATTTTATCTTAATTTGCTTTTCTTTAGCACCCCATTTAGGCCAAGAAAATTTGTTTGGTGATTAATTTGAAGTAGGTGTAGGAATGCATTAGCTGGAGGGAGAGCAGTATGTATCACTCTCCGGGTTCCAGCCTGACCGGGACTTGACCCTTGTGTGCTTTGCTGCGCTTTTGTTTTTGATTTCAGTAAGTTTTGATGATGATGCTGTTCAGGAAGCAGAGCAAAAGCCCGTTGTTTTCTTAGATTATCTCCTTAGATGCACCCCTGAAGTATATTGCTTGGTCTGACTGCAGATCAACCACAAATGCTAAAGCAAATAATACTGTGGGAGCCTGGAAGTGCAGATGCCATTCAGAGGAGTCACAGACACTTTGATGTGGGCACTCACTACGCTTCCTGCATTTCTTCTCTCTAAACATAGTTTTGGCTTTAACTGTTTTCACCCAGTCTCTCAGGCCAGATCTCCACGCCACTGAACGCCAGTGGATAAACGCTGTGCACCTGATGATTTGGTGTGTGCTGTTCCATAACTTGGGCCACTAGCACCTAAAACAAAGGCATGGATTTAGAAGGATCAAACTGTCAAATATGTACACGAGTCACTAGGGAGTCTGAAACTCTGGGATTCATTTCATTGGCTCTAGGCACTGGTGCTACCCGGTAATCCACACCTCCAAACTCAGAAAATTGGGTGTTTGACTCTGGAATTTATCTGGCCTATGTATAATTCAAGCGAATACAAGGGACTTGTTATGGCAGAGTAGCTGGGGATAAAGGAGAGAGAAATGCTTCATGTTAAGGATATTATATCTTTGCAGTGGAGGAATTGAAAATACTTGCCTTCTGCCACACTCTACCATTTCCCTCATCTGTCTCCTGAGCTGGTTAAAAGCATGCTGTAAATCCATTGGTGCAGCAAAGGGGGTGATGTCGAAAAAGTTATGAATTGCATATGTGCACCAATTCTTGGCATGTTCTTGCCAGCACTACAGTAGTCATTAATATCTCCCATACTTTAGGTATTATTATCTCTTTTTTCTCTCTCTGAAGGAATAATTTCTTTTCTTATTTCATGTGCCATGAATATTTATCATCCACATATTTATTTGTTCCTTTTGGCAACTGTACTTCCAAGTTGCAACAGCCAGATGGGTTGGGATGGTCTTTAAAAATGCTGTTCAGGACATGAGAGAATTGAAGGATCTGTATAACAATAAAACATTCAAAAGATCCACAGAGCCACCTTCTTATTTTCATTAATTTTGTCTGGTTTAACACCTATATCAAAGCAAGAGTAGAATACAAATTAAAAAATTCATGAAGGGAGAGAGGAAAAGAAGGTCACAGAGGATGTCCCAGCATGAGGAGCTTGATGTAAGCCAGGGCAAAGTAGAAAGTACTATTTCTGCTTTACTTTCAACCTGGTTTTCCATCAAGTGGCTTCATTGGCCAGTTTCAGTGGTTGGCTCTTACCTTTTATTGCAATAACCAGAGAAATGTGGTTAATAAACAGACTATCCATAGTTTTATTTGTTTCCATCATGCCCTCTCACAGCCATCTCCTCTCAGAGAAGAAGAATCCTGGTCTGTCTGGAAGCCGCTTCATATTTCTCACCTTCCTCATCTTCCTTTAATTGTTTTCTGGCTCATTTTTTGAGTGGTCTAGCAAGGAGAGGAAAGGACGGATAGACCAGACTGCATTCTGTATTTTGAATATTCATTTCCATGTTGTTTCCCTCTATTTCATTCCTAGTCCTCCTTAGTTATTCAATTACCACCTCTTTTAATAACACTAAAGAAAAAATTTTGGCTGAGTCAAAGTCCAAACCCAAGAAAACACAGCCCATGAAAAACTATTTCTTTGATTCTGGAGAAAATATTTGTTCAAAACCGTACAACCATTTCATAAAAAAAAAAATGTTCTTCACATCCATTTTCTAAAAAAGGAAAAAAAGAAAGGAAAAGAGCTGTCAGGGTTAATTAAATGACATTATGTCATCAGCACACAGGAAAGGTGCACAGCAACCAGGGCACGGGAATCTGATAGAGAACTCAGTGCATTACTTGTCTGCTTTGTCCGTAGGAGACTTGGACAGAAATTAAAGCACTCCTGTGGTAGCTAATAATGAAGGATAGATTTATTAGCAGTAGAAATTGTCCTAAACTTCCAAGTTCTTAACATTTCAGGGACTGTTTAGATGTAGATTTTTTGGCTGAAGTGCAGTTTGGAACAGTTTCTGACTTTGGCTTTTCTTCTTGTGTTTGAAGGTATTTGAATTCTATTTTGCTGTAGGCTTGGTAGACATGCAGATGCTACAAGGACAGGAAAAAATATATAAGTAGACATGTAGAGAGATTGTATATAATGAAAATTTGATGGTGACCTTGAATTCATTGTAAACATCTCAGATTATACACTTCATAACTTTTCCTGAGCTAGAAAAAGACTATGGTTAGTTTGCTTTCCCTCCAAGGAACAAGACATGCAAAAAAGGAATCCCAGTAAGCATGTAGTACTTCATAAAACTTTCCTAAAGTGGTTTGTTTGTTTTTTCCTTTATAAAAATCAAGTAAAACTATTACAAAATCCATAATAATGCCGAGAACTTACTCTGGTTAGTATTATTTTTACTAAAAGTGTGTTTGTCTGTGTATTCCAGCAGTCGGTATATCCATCTTCTTCCTTGAGTCCTTTGAATTCACACAATTATTCTGGTCAGCCGTGTGTTGGGCAATTCACTTCTCCTGTGACGGCTTTGAAAATCTGTGCTCTTGCTACTTACCCCAAAACTGCTGCAAGTCTCTCTGCCAGGAGACATGGCAAAGTTGAGATTGATTCTCTGCTGGGATGAGGCGTCCACAGCACAGCCGCTGCTTGGGTCATTCCCAGATATTTCCTCTGTAATGTCAGGACCTAAATAGAAGAGCCTCTTCTCTTGGGCTGAAGATCTGTCAGGTAGGAAGGAGCAGAGACAGAGGTTCAAATAGATATTCCCCTCAATAAGGCAGGAGGCAGAATGGGTTGGGATGGGGGGTGAGGGAGCCAAAGAGGCTGTTGTTTGTCCCCCCTGTGGGAAGCTGCTCGACAATCAGGCTTGTTTGAAGCATGTCAAGATCACCGCTCAAAGTGGAGACATTCTCACTGTCCTAAACTCCACCAGCAGAATAAAGAACTTATACCGTGGTCCTAATAGGAAAACTGGGCAGGAGGAGTAGGAAGTGGACAGTCAGGAACATGAGCATCTTTTTACCTGAGCAAAGAGAATTTGACAAAGAGAATTTTGGAAGAAAGCAAGTTTGTTTTCTTCCTTTCAGAAAGGTGACTGTGATTTGAAATGCCCATGTGGGCAGAGGTAAAAGGGTGTCCATATTACTCCTCATGTTCTCATTATCCTCCCATCCAGTAACCAAATTTCCTCATTTCTTTTCCCTAACTCCATCTCAAACCTCAAAATTCTCTGCCGTTCAATCTCCAATCCATCTTAAAATCTCTCCTAGACCTCCCATTCTTTCCTACAAAGGAACCTCCTCTGAATCCACAGCCTTGCACCCAGACACCACCTTGGCAGACGCTGTAGTCCTCCTCATGCCTACTTTTTCTCCTGTTCTATAAGCTGAACACAATTTGCACATATATCAAAACAAAACTCAGGAAAAAAAGAAAAGAAATAGCAACAGGAATATGTGCAGAATAAAATATATGTGCTGTAGCTCAGTGTTGTGAAAAATGTCTTCCTCCTCACGGGGCTCAGCTCTGAGTTCAACATCTGCTAAGCTACTTAGCTCTTTCGTGAACACTGCATCATTGCTTTACCAAAAAGAATATCTCAGCATCAAAGCAGGGTTATCTTACAGTGGTACTTGCTCAATGTTTCTACCTCCTTTCTGGCAGTCTGCAGCCTAGGCAATTTTGAATTAGAGGTTATCTGTATCTTCCTGTTTAATCACCCCTCGTGTACTTTCTTAAAATTTATTTGTTTATATTTTAAAGCTTTTTGATATTTTGGCTTCTACAGCGCGTGGCAGGAGGGAGTTCCACGGTGTTTCCTAAGCACGAGAACCACTTCAGTAAGAACTAGCTTGACCCCCATAATGAACCTAGAACCAGGGCTGCAGTGAATGTATGAGGGAAGCCAAGCTCAGTTTTATCCGTTTGTGGTCCACGCTGTAGAAATCAAACTCACAGGATACACAGGTAGTGCGTGCCAGACTATCAGAAGAGACCCAGGTCACAACCTTTTATTAAAAAAATTACCCTGTGGCTTAGCAATATTTGTCTCCCAGCTACACTCAGCCGACTCCAAGAGCTGGTTGTTAAAGGAAAGCAAATATTTTTTTTCCCAAAAATAGTGAGATTGAGAAAAGGAAATGTCAGCTCAATGAATGGCTCAAAAAACTTCTCTCCTGGTGGGGTAACACAATCATGCAGCCACATAGTTGCTTCTTAAATAGTGGTTAAAAAGTGGCTTTTGTCAGTCACTTGCATGGAAGCACCTTATCAAGCACTGGTGGAGCTAATAAAAAGGGAGGAGTGGGTTGTCCTGGAATTCCTCAAAAATCCCTTCAAATAGTTGTTCTATTGCATTTCAGCTGGATTCCTTTTAAAGTTCCCTGCTTGACCGCCCAGAGCATTTCTGTTCTCCAGCCCCTCAAATAACGGGTCAGATAGAAACTCAGTTCTTAGAAGTTTTTTCTTCTCTTCCAAGGGAAAATGTGAAGACAAACAACTGCCTTGGATAAGGATAAGCTGTTTCTTATCTTCATCTTGTAAAACTCCTCCAGGAAAGCTAATTACAACATGTGAGACAGGGCAAAGAAGCACCAGAAAAGGAAAGGAAAAAGAGGCCTTGAAACCCACAAGCAGTGAGAGGAAAGTCCTGGCCTTTATAGCTCCCGTCAACAGCAGGAGAAGCCTGGAAAAGGTTGTACAGTGCAATCTGTGGCTCTGTGATTCATTGCTTCGAGGGGAGGTTTAACACAGCACAGGAGGCTGAGCAGCCCCAGCATTTCTGGGCCTGGGATGGAGCTGCTTGGTCTCTTGGCACTTCAGGATCACAGTTCTTCCCAGGCAGCAGACCTGAGCTTTAAGTACCTAGACTTTTCTGGAAAAAACAAAAAACCAAAAAAACCCCCTCAAATCCAAAAAACTAACAAACAAAAAAAACAAAAAAAACAACCAAAAAACCAAAACAAAACAAAAAATCCCCTCAAAAATAATCAAAAAAAACCCCCAAACCAAACCAAACCAAACCAAAAAACCCCCAAACAAACAAACAAAAAAACCCAACCAAAAACAACCAAAACAAAAAGCACCAAAGCACAAACAAAGCACAAAACCCAATCCCCACTGACAGGGTTGCAGCCTCCCTGCTGCACCTACACTCTGGCATGGCTCCCAGAGCTGGGGTCCGTGTGGCAGCAGGTGGGAGTCACGACATTGAGGGACAGCAGAAGGCTACTAATAAAGCAAAAAGCAGGTTTGCTGCAAGTGCTGTCAGCAGTTATGGTGGTGACAGTGATATGTGACTGTGGACCTTCCTCCAGGATGTTTTTGCGTGGTGCGAGTAGCTCTCTATTGTTTCCTGGCTGGCAGCTGGGTGAAGCGCAATTGCACTGTGGTGTTATTTTCACCTGCACCTTTGAAACCTCGGGTGGTGTGATGTATTTCTACCAGGAGATAAAGAGCAATGATTTTTGAAAATCATCTCGCTGTGAGGGTAACTCTGGAAGAAATCGCCCTGAGTCGCAGTTGGGTGCTTGAGAGCTCTCAGCACTGGGACCCCACCAGGGACTGCAGAGGGTGGACTTCAGTGTACAGATTCCCAGAGAAAATCAATCAACATCTTTCCCTTGTACCACTAGATTTTTCGCCCAGATTGGAAGTATGTTCATTTTAAAACAAGATATTGAAAAAACATTTCCCCTTTTCCTTATGTGTGAGGATCCTAGTCCCAGGTTTTCCCTTTCTCCTTCGAGTGCTGCTGATGAGCCAGACAGCTGAAGCAGGAGGTGTGAGCTTGGGCAAACCATTAATATTGTGGTGCTTCTGTTTTTCCTCTTGTATGAAAAGACCAGGGCAATTCTTACCTAGCTTAGAGTACATTCAGGGGCTTATTATTTTCCAAGGAGTGGTGATCTTGGTCACTGACTGCTGAATCAGTAACAAGCCTTCCTCACTTTTTTTGTGCTTTTCTGTTTGGTTTGGGTTTGTTTCTCTTTCTTTTTTATTTTTTTTATTTATTTTTTTTTTTACTTTATTCAAGCCAGGTTTTTTTTTTTTACTTTATTCAAAGTTCCTGCAGCTCTTTGTAGCCCTCTTTTATTTTTCACTTTTAAAATTTTCCATGTTAGGTCATAATTTTTAGGCTGTGCTTCAGCCCTCACTCAGTGTGAATGTGCAGTCTCCTCCAGCTCCACGAACTCTGTGCCTTGGCCATTTTGCTCCCCCTGTGGAGCTTGTCAGAGGGTTTTGAGAAACACCCAGCCTCAGCCATGGTGCACCACAACCCAGCGGTAACATCCGCAAAGAATTCCCCTCTGCTAGTGAGCCATGGTGACCTCCCCTTCCTGAAGCCATGCTGGCTATTTTCTGTTCATCTGCTCTTTTCCAAATGTTCTCCCTTTTGACTCTTAAAAGAATTTCAAAGCCTTTTGCTCGCAGCTCATGTCAAACTGATGAGTGTGTAGTTTCCTACTATGTCTCTATAGGTTCACTTTTAAAGTTATGCCATTACACATTAGTCATCCTTTTCTCCTCGGAGACCACTTCTGAACTCAGTAAACTTATGAAAACATCCACCAAAGTCTCTCCAGTTCCTACTGTTATTCCGTTCAGTGTTCTCTGACGGCCGCAGCACCAGAGTCCCAAAACCCGGTCCCGTGGAAGGTCCCCAGGCACATGGCTCATCCTGGAGTTCAAAGAGTCCATCTAGAGGTGCCAGAGGAGTTATTCTGGCTTTGCACAACTCTTAGTGACCCCAAAGGCTGTCCAGAGAGCGTTTGAAATACAGTTTCTGGTGTTGTGGACACAGCGGCCTCCAGAGAGGTGCTGTAATTCACTCCAGGTCTCTTGTATCTCCAACAAGGCAATCGCTAAACACCAGTTTCTTAGCAGAACTCCAATGTTGCTTTTTCTGCCCAAGTAATTAATTTACCGTCTTCCCCTGTAATTATTTACATCCATGACAATTTGAATTCTGCCCTTTGGTGACATCAAAAGGAGGAAAAAAATTGTTGCTGCTTGAGATCTTTGTCAGGTTGTTTGATTTCTCTGCTGCTGCACTTTCCTATAGCCTGTTCCCATATTCACAATGTATTTCCTCAGTTTATTACCTGTAGTTTTGGAATAATCACCATTCCTACGTTATGCCTTTTGCTACTGAGATTGTCTCTTGCCCTTCATTCGAATGGACTCGCCACATGGGATTTCCATATCAACATTGTTTCCTATCGAGGTATTTACACTTCTGCTTTTACAAATAAATATTTTTATTCCACAAGATATTTTCCCCTGGTATTTTCAAATATAAATTAATTTAATATATGAACCTATGAAGCAATAAAGGGGTATAAATAAAATTGTAAACTTTATAGCAATGGGTGAGGTTTGGAAACACTCATTTTAAATTTGGGGTCAACGAGAGAAAAGAAGAAAAGCAGAATATCCTACTATCGAGATTGATAATGAAAAATTACTTTGAATGTGAGGTTTTTTACTGAAGCATTAACAAGGATGCATGCTGGATATTTAAGGAAACTAATTTTCCATCTATATCGTAATAACTCCTTTTCATTGCTTAGCACAGATAAAAAAAAATCTTGACATAATTTATTATAGTTCCTCAGGACTTGAAAAAGGCCACTGTTTTCCAGACTAGCATAGCCTTGGCCATCCTGCGTCTGCCTTCATGGAACTCGGTGGATGTTTACGTGTCTTACCTGTAACCTGTCCCAACACCACTTCTAGAGGAATATGTTTGGAAATTATTCCTGCTCTGTCACTCTGTTTATCTTTTCCTAAGCCAGCAGAGTTCACATGGTCTTTGAGGACTTTCTCTATTTTTGGATACATTTCTGTCCTGCTAGGTGGTTGGGGAAGGCAGGATGTTTGTCTTTTTTTGCTTCTGTTTTTGGTAAAAGTCAGTTTGAGTTCAAGGCCAGGCTGAACGTGTTCTTGGAAGAAAAACCAGTGAAGGTTGTTAAATACACAAGCACCATATCCTAATCAAGGACTCCCAAACTGAAAAGAGTTGAAGAGTGGGATGCCTGTCTCTTTGTCTTCTTTAGGCATCCATTGAACTACCACAGTTGGAGAAAGCAGAATGGGTTCAGTGGCCCTTTGCTCTGATATGTAATGCCTCACTGTCATTTCTTCTAATGCAATTTTTTTTTTTTTTGACAACACAAAATGGGCTTGTGTTTATCTGGTTACTGCTCCCCCACCAGGAGAGCAATTCAGGCGCTTGGCAATGCTGTAGATGTGTCCAGAGACATTCAGGGCATTTCCACAGGGCTGTAAAATGCAATGAAAATCTTCCTTTAACAGTCTGAGCCCAGGAAGATGATCTACCAGAGAACTGCGCCCTTCTGGGGAGGCAGTAAGAGGCCAGGGGGGTCCCCCTCCCGTGCCAATGGTGCTGTGTCTGTTCAGGCACTCGGATCTCACCCAAAGGCTCTCAGTGGAGTCAAGAAAAATATCCTGCCTAAAAGGTGGCATTTACCCAGGGTGTCTCAGAGATGCACCTCCAGATGGAGTAACTCACCCAGATCATGTCTGCCTCTCGTTGTTGGAGGGATTAGAGGGTCCCTGGATAACGACCTAGAGCTGCAAACGTTTGAGACAGGAATGCCACACACCGGTTCATTTGCCTCCTAGCTCCTATCTTTTATTTCATTCTGTTAAGAAGAGAGAAAGAAACAAGCATCTGCCTCTCAGGCCAGGCTCATGCGTTGCCTCCCTGCCACAGCGGTCTCAGCTGGTCACTCCAACCCTGGCTGGCCAGACGTGTGACCTCTCCTTCCCGTTCAAAAGTGGAGCTGTGAAATCCCGCCAGGCAGCACCAGACAATGGGAAATGCTTGTTTTGGCAGCATAAATTATCAATACACGCATTGAATCTTCCCCAAAAACATGGAGTTGGAACTCTGCTCTAGGTTCCTGCTTGCAGTGATGCGTGTACCTATTTATTAATTTGACTTTTCCATTGTCAGTCTCTTCTTCCCCTATATATATATGTGTGTGTGTGTGTCTATATGTGCATAGATAGATAGATAGATAGATAGATATACATTCAGAAGAGATTTTCCTTCGTATTTTCAGCAGCTGAATGGAGACAAACAATAGGACAGAGACCTTAGAGAACTTTTAATGCACAGCATGCTACCTGAAGCCACCTCTTCAATAAAAGTGAGATCTGCTTCTGGATTGTATCCTTATGTGGAGTTTCAGTTTCCAAATCCTCCTTTCAGAGACTCCCTGAACCTGGGATGGTCACATTTTTTTGCTGCTAACTCTTCCAATTTCACCATCTGGCACTTCTCAGTGCTGGAGAGTTAAGATAGTTGTCAGCAGCAATGCAAATCATTGTTGTTTTGTTAAACTAACCTATAGTACATCCCCACCTTTCTTTTTTTTTTTTTCTTTTCTCTTGCTTCCAGAGGGTATAAATAATAATGTTTAAAAATGAATAAACACACATGCAAAGACATATAATATCTCAGTCGCATTCCAAAGTCCTTGCTCAGGTTTTTCATTCATTTACAATGCCAATAAAACTCCAACTGAGGTGAATATGATTCTGATAGACTAAAAATGGAGTGAAATTTCCAGGAGAAATTTGGCAGAAATTTGCGACAGCAGCATTGGCAACCCAACTCAGAGTGCTTATTAAAAGGAAAGCTGAGCTGCCATTTGTGGCACTGTGAGTTAGCTCAGTGAGACACTGCCGAGTGCTGGAGCTGCCACCCTCTGTCCCCTGGGACTGTCACTGTGCAAAGTTTTGATCTCCTCCTACCTAACAGGCAAATGAGATTGTTTCCTCAGATACAAATCTTTGTTCATTATTAGCAGAGATATTTTAAAAAAATTAAATAATAAAATGTAATCTCGGAGAAGTGTGCACTGCCACAGAAGCAGTTAAGGATCTGTCTGGAGATCTTTGAAATTTCCTGTTAGTGGGATTTCCACGCTGATACGATCTAACACTTTTTGGGGACTGTGTACTTCTGTTCTGCTAGGATATCACAATTATCAATCTCTTGATTATAATATTCATGATACTCAAGCAGACCAGAAAGAGCACTAAAATGTAATTTAATTTAACCATTTCCACTTTCATATTTCCGAAGTTGCTGATACGATATCCTGGTGCAGTATATCCTCTCGTTATCTCTCCATTTTACCTTCACATGCTGCTCTCTGCATCGCTTTCCCTCTTCCACTTTTTTCAGACCCAAGAGTCTCCTTCTGGCCTGAGGACTACTATAAATTCAATGTCCTGCCATTTGTTTGCCACAAACCACCCCTGACATGGCTGATGTTCTCCTGGTGACTTTTCTGTTATGGTCTCACTGTGCCCGGTGTGTGGCTGATCACTCCAGCTCACTCCTGCCAGACCCTCAGCTTCCTCCACCCAAATCATCCTCTGGTGACATTCCCGTTAACAAAGGGTGTGTGCTGCACACTGCCTTCCTCCTGTGGCCTGTTTTCCCTTCATCCCTCCAAAGGGAGACCTCGAGAAAGAGCACAGTAAAAACCATCAGAGACACCGGGAGGAGGAGAGAGCCGGAGCTTCAACAGCTCCAAACTCATCTGTCAACAGAATCTCATTACAGTGATACACGGTGAGGCTCTCATTGTGCTACCAAGGCAAGCCCATCCTTGCCTCGCGTTGTTTTGCTACCAGAACGTTTTTCCCTGATCCCACCACCTCCTTCCTGATGCTGGACAGTCCCAGCCTTTCCCTGTCCGCTTGGAGCCAGGGAGGGAGCCAGAGGGGCCCAGAATCCCCACACCTAACTGGTGGGTTTGTGTTTCTAGGCAGAGGAGAGGAGTGGAACGAGTGAATGTGGCAGCTTTTAGAGCTGAGGATGGTGCACATTGTGGCTCTCAGCTTTTGTTCATGCAGATCTTAGTGCTGAGTAATTCCTCAGCTTTGTATCGCTGCAGCTACAGATTCAGCAGCTTCAGACTGCAAGACACTGACTGACTGACAACCAGGAAAGAAAGGATCCAGCTTCTTTTCAGTAGCATAATGTCTTTGGCACCAAACGCATTTTCTATTTCACATTGTCACACATCATATTCAAAACGAGTGCCAGGCTCTGTGAAAGGAAAAGTTTTCTGGTTTGCACCAGAAGATCCTGAATCGAACAGGAAAACTTTCCCAGCCCTGCTTTGTGAGGCCAAAAGTGAAAGTGTAAACCCGATGAGCGAAGGGGTTTCTCCCTTTATCTTCAACTCACATTGCCTCTCTGACAGTGGATTTTTTCACTTAGCAAAACCTATGGGTAGCAGAGGGCAAGAACTTTTAAATGTGGTATATTTTGCTCATTTAATTAAAAATAATAATAATAATAAAAGGTATTTCAAACACCAGTAAACCTCAAAAAGGAGTGAGCTGAACAATTTTTAAAATGGCTCGTCGTGCTCACAAGCCAAATGACCTTAGTGGAGGAAGTCAAGAAATGGATGAAAATAGCTGTTGAGTCTTGTGTCCAGTGTGAGCATCTACTGCAAAACCTCCTAAAGAGAAGACACATATTCTGATTCACTCATTGAATACAAGTATTTATTAAACTTTTATTTCTTGGGTTATGCATCCATGAAATACATGAATGCACTATTCAGCTGAGGGTTTAAGCATTTGGTTTATGAAAGGGCTAATGTTTTTTGAATCTTACATTACCTAATGGCTAAAGCTAATCCAGAATGTTGCTGAATATGTCTGAAGCCACAAGTAAAGTTGTTTTTATGTCTGGCCCTTTTGACAAGGTAGACGGTCTTGGGGTTTTTTTAGACTACACTAGATAGAACAACCTGTTTTCATATCTGAGATTTGGACAGACATTTTTCAGTTTTCTTTCACTGCTGTTGTCTTAGGTTGCATATAGATATAAAAAAAAAATCCAAACCAAACCAAAAAAAACAACAACTCTGAATCCTGCAATACAAACAAAAGGGCCTAAAGGATGCAGAGAGACATATTGTGATTTATTGTTCCCTGTAATTTATAATTATGGTATTCTTACTGTCTCAAGTATGAAGATACTGCATTAATGTCTTTTAAGAAGATTGCCACGTGAGCTGTATGCGTATCCACATAAATATTATTTGACTTTTAATGCGAGGGTATGGAAAAGCTAAGATGCTGCTGAGATAAGATGTCAGTGCTGTACCTGGAAGAAACTTCTGCAGACCAAACTTGGCCCAGCTTCCAGTTTTATTGAAACCAGATGCCTTTGCAGCATTTAGCTCCAAAATCTGTGGTGCTTTGTCCAATCTGTGACCCCTGGGAGCTGCTATCACCCAAGACACATCACAGGAGGGTGTCCCAGGGGCTGCTACCGCAGTGGGGCAGAAATGATGGGCTTGGTGCAAAGGCCTTGCTTTTTGTGTCATTTGTAAGAGCATTTCGCTCCATGGGGGATTTCTCCGGAGGAAACAGCGATTGTTCTCTCTCTGGATATTGGAGGATGTGTCTGGACAGATGTTTGGAGACAGAATGATGAAACCCTTTGCAAGACACCTTGCAAGGCCCAGAGTTGAAGCTGCACAGGGCTTGGGAGGAATCCCGGTGGTGCCAGAGCTCCACTCCCACCTCTCAAAGGGTATCCCAGGGCAGGGGAAGGCGCTGGCCTGACTTGGCTTCTCCCAGCTGCCATATGGTTCCTCAGTGACTGCGTCCAGCTGCCACAAATTAAGGCTGTCCCTCGGCCTCAGACTGCCGGAGGCTTCCTGGGACTGGGCAGGGAATCAAAGGAGCGCATCCGCCTGCCGCCCTGGCTGACTCTGCTGCAGAGGAAGGCTCTGCATTTAGCTCAGGATGTGCATCTTTGTATGCAACAGAGCTGTCCAGGCCAGCAGCACTTCCCAGACTGAAAACAAAATGTTGGTTAACTTTCCCCCCCCGCCCTTAATCTGTTCCAATTTTACATCCTCACCTCTCTCCGGAAATAGGGAGCTTCACCACTGTAATGAACTTCACCACTGTAATGAACATCACTGTCGCACTGTTTGGACACAAAGAAAACACACGCAGCCGACCAGGCCGAGGAGCAATGAAAGAGCTGAGAGCCAAGATAGAGCCAAAAAAGAGAGAGGGCAGAACCCTCTGACCTTTATTTATATGTTCTTAGAAATCACCGTGGATTGGAGGTAGAAATTACCACCTCTCAATCACACTGGTCAAAGGAAAAATCCATCCCATGTCTCCGCCTAGGAGAATGGAATGAAAACAACAAGGACAGTTAGCAAAACATGGCCATGTTTACACCAGCATGCGTGAGAAAGTACTACAGCAAAGAGAAACATTGAAGAACTGCAAAACTCAAGACAACACATCACCACTGTAATGAACTTTATTGCTGCTGCTTGTATCATATTCCGTGGTATTGCCTATTTAAAAGAAACCTGTCCAGGTTGTTCCATGTCAATCCAATTATGTTGTTTTATACCTGGTGGATTCTATGACTAGGACAGAGGACAGAAATTGTGGGAGTTTTTGACTGCTTTGGTTCTTTGTTGATAGATTTCCTACAATTTTTTTTTTTTTTTTCAGCAAGCTGTTCTTTAGATGCACTGGTTTGCCAATGGAAACTTTAACAAGACAGTTTTCTCTCGTGGAATTTCCCTCTCAGGGTTTGGCCCTTTTGGTTTTTGCTGGTTTGGGGTTTTTTTTCCCCTTGTGAGTAATGGCACAACTACTCACAGGCTTCACATGAGAGAAAGCTGCTGTGGAATGGCCTTGTTTTGAAGATGCAAGGAATGAGATAATTGGTGTGTAAGTTACAGTGGTTGTCACGTCTGTAAGATGGAATGGATCCTACACCTACACTAACACAAATACACTGAGGCAAAGGGGTAAAATTCCGTGTCGAAGGTGTGGAGCAGTCACAGAAAAACCAGCATTTAGGGAAAAGCAGACATGTTTAAAGGACATTTGTGATGGTGTATGGCCTGAAAGCAATCTGCAACACGAGATCAGGGCACAGGGCTGCATGCTGGCTCCCTTTCAGTGCACAGTGTCCCTTATTGGAAGGAAACGTTGTTGAAACCAAGGATGAAACTTTCTGGGTCCTCACCCCATTTTGCCTTCTGCATGGTAGTCCAGAGGACCAACACACACCACCCTTGCTGTTTTCAAACCTGGCACAGTTACCACGGTGTTCTGGCTCAAGTATCTAGGGCTTTGTGTACTGTGCTTCATCAGAAGGAATCCTTCAGGAGGGAAGTCAAATGATGTATAGCTTGAGACACCAAGGCCAGCAAGATAAAAGTTTAGATGTGTTTATTTCCATTTAAGATACTGTCTGAAAGACAGGAGAGAAAATAGTCCGCAAAACTTGTGAGAATGCTGACTATTTTGGTCACAAAGTTGAACACATTATGGTTTTCAGCATTCAGATTATATTCATGCATTCTTCTACATCTAAAACACCTCAAGCCTTCCCCCCACCAAAAAAAAAAAAAAGAAGAAAAGAAAGAAAACTCAACATCTTTTACCCTTTCTCTATCCAATGCTATAATACTAAAATGAATTTCACCCCTCTTGGTCAAAATTTCCATTTCTAAAAGTGCTTCTTTATCTTCATATTTGTTCTGCTTCCCCTGGCTGAGTTGCTCTGAGGGAGGAAAAAAAAAATCCTTTTTATGGGTTACATTACTTATGCAGCAGGCATGAAACTGCAAACACCTGGTAGAGTTTCCCTTGTGTGAGCTGCAGCCTACCTCAGAGCACTCTGCAAACATCTGAAACTCATTCCGTGGATCTCAAAGGCCCTCTCCATCACTGATTGAATATTTTTATGAGATTCATTATGGAACAGCTGTGATTGATACCGGTGATCACACAATAGAGGCTATTAACGTTTGAGATGTGGTCACTGTCATCCAGAAGAATAATTATTAAATTAAGGTAAATACGACGTGTATCCCGATTCCACACGCATTACGCCTGCTTTTGGCAGGGAACATCTGGATGAGGTGATGCTCACTGTAGGCATGGGGATGGTTGGAGCATTGGCTCACAAGGATGTTAATTTTGGCTAGCGAACTGAGAAGTGAAATATCTGAAAGAATTGCAAAATTAAGATCAGATTTAAAATAGCTAAATAAGAACTGAATGGACAACAAAGCATTCTGTGCCTGCGCTTCTGCCTTTCTGTGCGTTTCCTGAAATATTTTCTCTTTGTTACCAGGGAAGCCCCGAATTTTTCCCATACCAGGCAGCCTGTTGGATCTGCGTTATCACCTTATACCTGGAAACTCCGTGCTGCTGTCACTGTGGAAAATAACAATATTTTTGGGGTGCAACATGGGTGCCTCTTTCAAGAGAGTCAGCCACAGACACGGTGTAAGTAGCTGTAGGATTTTTTTGTGTGTGTTTGCTTGTACATGTGTGTGTACACCTCAGAACCTCTGTCAGACAAGGACAACCCCTAAGGAAATGATTTTCCTACAAGGGGAATCAGCAAATAATCTACTTCACAACTTAAAAATCATCTCTGGGATCTGGAACGCAGCCACCGGCAGCTGAATGGTGCAAGACGTAACACCAGGTTAATATGAGGGGTGCTTTTCAGCAGTAGCACCCTCTGAAGGAGCCCATAAAAATGGATCTTGAAAAGAAGAGAAAACAAGAACTTGATTTTTTCCTTGCTGGATTGCACCTCCAGTAGTTCTTGATGTTTTGTCTCAGTGCTTAGTAAGTACTGTAGTTTGCAATGGGTTTGTCACATGCTGTTTAAACTGATTAATTCACAAACTGGGTGTACGTTAGGGATCTAAAAATCACCACTGAAATGAACTTTATTGCTGCTGCTTGTGTCATATTTCATGGAATTTAAAAGAAATCTGTCCAGATTGTTTCATGTCAATCAAATTATGTTGTTTTATACCTGGTGGATTCTATGACTAGGACAGAGGACAGAAATTGTGGGAGTTTTTGACTGTTTTGGTTCTTTGTTGATAGATTCCCTACAATCTTTTTTCTGTCTAATTTAGTGTATAGCATTAAAAGACTAAGATACAACCTCAGAAATTATTTAAAGGGAAAGCATCTACCTTTATTCAGTTTTTTTTTATAGGCACACTCTGCTTTTTTTCTTGTTTCCTACATTTTCTTGTTCTTTAAAGCCAGCGGCAATAAGATCTGTGGTTATAAAAACACCCAGTGTTTTATTTATACAAATATCTTGCTAAGAAATTACAAATCAAATTGAGGGTTTATTGTTTCTCAAAGTGGCCAAATCCTTGTTTCGGTTATACCTGTGTGACTGTATTGATTTCAGGGCTGCTCGCTGGTAGAGACAAAAAATTTAGCTCGTATTTTATAAATGAATGAAGTATTTTACCAGGTTCTCCTTTCCTTCCTGCGTGAGTCAATTACACAACACATTCAGAGACTCGCTCCAGCTGGGGCTTTACACACTAATCTGCAGTGCTCATATGCCAATCTCAAGTTTATATTAGAAAGAATCTTTAAACAGTTGTAAGTTCAACAAAACAGAAATTCAGGGTTCAGTGTCAGAGAATTAATCTTTTTCCAGATGTCGCAGAATCTGGTCATCGTAGATGATCTCAGTTTGTGCAGCTGAAAACCGCATTTCTTGAAAGTGCAATTTTGCTTACATATTCCATTTGGCTAAATGATATCTCTTCCCTGCAAGCTACAGAGGTGACTGCAAACCAACATATGGGTTTTCTCTAATGCAGAGAAAGCCCAATTATGGCAAGGCTGAGTGGTTATTTGACATTTATATGAAGTACACATATCCTAAGGTATGGAAAATTGTCATTATTTTCAGATGGGAAATACCTGGCAGACTATTGAGCACTGTCTGTGAGAACCTTCGGTGCAACACTCAAGCTTTACATTGCTTTCAAGCATGAGTGTTGGAAGAAAAATTCAGGGAGAAAAAGCCTTGGCATACTATTTCTGTGTGTTTTTTAAAGACAACCACATTTTTTTCTACACCTTCTACAGTGCTTTTAGTTTGAAAAATCCTTTTGTATGGGTGGTTGAATCAGCGTTTGAAGACCTCAGTCAGCTCAGCAAATGTATTTGTGCAAAGTTGTGGAGTTAAATTCCAAAATAATCCTTCTTAGCTTTATTGTCTCTGAAGATTTTCTAATATCCTAAAATTATGTGGGCCTAAATGGAGGATGGAGAGGGTATCTCCTACAGCACTTTCCTGCTAGTGCCTTGGAGGAGCTGAGCTGCCGCTGAGAGAAGCTCAGGGAATGTTGTCTCCTACCACCCATGTGGGAGCTGTGGGCAGCCAGCTGAGCACGGTTTCCAGCTTAGAAAGAAATCATCCACCCACTGGGAATACTGGTGTTAGCGCCTTCTATGTTTTGAGGGATAAACTGAAGGACCTTGCTTTTCAAAGTGCTCAGCCTTGCAAAACGCGGTTGTTCCTGTCCAATGAAGTCCTAAAGAAGCAATAGGAGTTGGCTGGACAAACCCAGAGGTCCAGCTCTGGAGGTCTCTGGTTTTGTTGGGCGTTGTCCTTTGGTTCCTCTCCTGTTAATCCTGCTGTGACTCTGTGTTGTAGTTGACTTTGGGAAAGTTGTGAGTGTGTTAGAAACACGAGCTGTGTGGACAGAAGAGATTTGAGAGAGGGGGCCTGAGTTCTGTACCTGAAGAGCACAGGCTGAGAGTTATCAAGCAGGGCTGGGGTCCCTGGGCACTTGAGAGAGGGGGCCCGAGTTCTGTACCTGAAGAGCACAGGCTGAGAGTTATCAAGCAGGGCTGGGGTCCCTGGGCACTTGAGAGAGGGGGCCCGAGTTCTGTACCTGAAGAGCACAGGCTGAGAGTTATCAAGCAGGGCTGGGGTCCCTGGGCACTTGGAGACACTGATATCGCTGCCTTTCCAGCACTTCCGTGTCCTAGGACAACTGCACATCACCAGATAAAGGAAGTGATATTGCCTCTGCATTTTTCACTCATATTCACTGGGAATCCAGGCTGTGCTTCCAAACCCTCCAGATTTGAGTATGCTTGTTCTTCTAACCTAATTGCATTTACGAGATGATTCCTTAAACCACCTGAGATGAGATCATATCCACACCAAATGGACAGGGAGAACTTGCTTTTTATCATAGCAACCAGCTGCTTGAAAAGAGTTCCCTTTCAGTCATCCTTTCAAAAATCCTACATGATCTCATACATTTGTGTCCCTTCAACTTAGCTGTGTGCTCTTTCAACGTTTCATTCATTTTTATCTTAGCGTGTATGATTCAAAGGGAAACGCAGCACAGAGGGGCTGCAGATAACCTAGAAAGGCTCGATGGTGTGCACTGCACTGCGCCTCAGAGGGTCGGGTTGAGTTTGAAGTGAGATTCACACTTCTCGCAGCAGAGATGAAAATTCAGTTACAGTCAAACCTCTTCATTCCAACGGGCCTAAGATAAGGATGCCCAGAGTTAAGCATGCAAATTGGCTTTATCCAAAGCTTGAACTTAAGAAAAGATAACTTAGAGAAAAGGGGAGTTCACACCAGCACAGATGAATATTTTTATCATTTCAGTCTGGATTTTTGCTCTCATTTTCTGTCTTTTTCTAGTTCTAAGGCAGAGAGCTATTCTGCTTCTGTCTGTGTATTTGCTGTGCCTTACAGCACAGGAATGTCCTTGGTGCTGTAAATAAACACCTCCCAACCAGGAGAACATCCCCATACCACTTCTGAAAACCTGAAACCTCAGAATAAAACCAGTCCTGGTTTTATCTCTCCATCCTGTGTTCTGTCTCTCCATCCTGTGTTTAGAGGGATGAATATTGGTGGTATTTTCTTCTTGGTATTGATCAGCAGCTTTTTTAAAAATCAGAAGAGGGTGTGTCTGTATAAAGAGAGATTTTTCCCTGAATTTACTGGTACACTGGCTTTCAGAGGACTGAGTTATATCTTAGGTATAATTCCTCTATAGCTCTTCCTACTTGGTCTGTATTCTAAAAGCCATGACGTGGCATAGGAGTAGACAGAGAATGCATGAGAGTGGGTATATGCACAAATACGTGATTTTGTGTGCATTGCCCTGTGTTTAACACTGGCATTTAAGATGTTAGTTTGCCTGCCTGTTATTCTGGTCTTCTGCTACTTTCACTCCTCTGTGATTCTTTACAATTCAGAGAAGCATCCATTATTTATTTTTATTCCCCCAGGTGCCTTGAGGCCCCAGGCCTTGTTTAATACGTATCATCAGGCCCTGCAGTGAGTACAGAATTGTTCATTTCCTTGTGGGCTCACGTGTGAGCTGTTGGGAGAGCAAGAGTTGGGTGAACATTTTAAAAATGATCAGACTGATATCTGAAATATGAGATGCAGTGGAACTGTTGTCGCAATTTTACAGATGAGGAAAGGAGAGCTGCGATAAAAATAAAAAGTCAGTCAAAGGTAGCCAGTAATTTGGGACAGTGAGCTTCAAGAGGATGTGACAACTTTATACAATTTGAGTATTTAATGCCTAGCTCTGGTTTGTTTTATTTTCTTCTGTGAAGGGTCAGACCTCCACCTCCATGATCTGAGTGCAGATTTAATCACATCCCTCTTAGGTGCTCACCGTGACCCCTTAGGCTGGGAGCATTTCTGGCATCCTCGTCTGGACTTTGCAGGTAACTTAGAGAGAGACAGGGTCATGCAAGGAGGGATCCATCAGGGCTGTGTGAGGTGTCCGCCTGAGGAAGAGGTGAAGGATGTACTTCAGAAATTTTTCTCCATGGGCTATAAAGGGAGTAAAGACCAGCAGTTCAAGGCTGAGGCCCCAGGTCAGCTGCGATGAACTCCTCTCAGGGATTGAATGTTGCAATGACCAAATTAAAACTCCAGTTCTTTCTATGTAGTTTTTTGATGATCCCATTAAGTACAGGTAGCAGTGTTCCACTACAAACAGAGTTTGGTGTAATAAATATGTATCCATTTATCACATATTCATTAGATGTGTATACTTATACACACACGGATTTGGCAGCCATCCACATGATTTTTATGTATGGACATTGAAACATGAAGGCATTTCTGAGAAATTGAAGGGCACCTAATGCAGAGCAGAACTATACTGCTCTTAAATTGAAATTTAGATGTTCTTCAAAAGGATTTTATATGGAACAGGTAGAGTTTCATGTTAACCATTTGGGAAAACACTGCAAAGATCTTTATTGCTGGATATAAACCTAGGAATGTCTGCACAGCAATAGGATGGGTCCGTTTATGTATTGCTTTGTACAAGTATTTTCAGTGCCTTTGCACTCATTACTAGCGGTGTTGCCTCTTTACGTCACACGTGAAATTTGATTCTACTCCTTTCTTGATTTACTTTACACCAAGAAAACTTTTACTCAAAGGATTGCCTACATGGCTTGCAGACAACCAGCTGAGCAACTCACAAGAAGGTTATCTGATTTCTTGATTGGCACATACTGCTCTTCATGTCCAGAGCTCCAAGAAGGCTTTGCTTTTTTTTTTCCAGCAACACAAGCAGAGGAAGTGCTAATCAGTAGTATTCTGTGGTCATGTACTTTCTGCAGTAGGCTTGATTGCATTCTTTGACCTTCTGAAGTTTAAATCTCCTCAACTTGCAGGCCGTAGAAGCACAGTTATTGCTGCACTATCCATGGCATTGTGGCGTGGTTTCTTCTTCCCCCTCTCCTCTCTTCCTCGTTAGCCCCTCGTCTTGCTGAGTGGGCTAATTTGTCTCACATTGCTCTCCTGGTTCTTCTGTGAACTGGCAGTGGGTGGATGTGCTTCAGGAACAACCTTGGTGACTGTTAACAGCAGATATATAAAACCTAAAGGGAAGCAAACACGTAGCTGAATTCTCAGCAGCCACCTTCCACCACGCCAATCCAGGTGCTACCTTCAACTCTGTCGTGCTTCAGCTGCTGACTCCTTTTCATTCCCAAATTATTTCCACCAGGCTTAGACACAAGATTTATTTCAGCTCTGCCCGTCGTTAAGCCTTTTAAGGAAAGTTAAGGAGCATGATTTCCAGGAAGGTATTTCATACCGTTTTTTCAGAGGGGTTGCTAGTGTTGTGTCTGCAGTATGGATTGTTCGATTCCAAAGAATTTGAGGGAATACGGTGAAGCCTCTTCAGTCAACGCTGACCTGTCAAAATGTAAAACCACAGTTGTTTTTAGCATCAGTATACGAGTGTACAGATTAATTTAGGGTTTTCTTCTAGACCAGCAGATACAGACAATGATCTTGCGGTTTAATATAAGATTAATATAAGTATTTGAGGTGTTTACGCAGATCTAAGAATTAGCTGTTTGTTTGTAACTAGTTGAATTGTAGGTACATAATTCCCAAGCTCTTGGTTTTGTTTTAAATATCCTTAACCAGAAATCCAGAAACTCTTGCCTGCCATAGCAATGACCAGTTCTCTCCCCTCGCTTCCCTGCAAAATGAAGAAAACCAAAACAAATTGCTCATTGCTTTGCTTTCTTACCATTCTGAGGCCACGAGTTTCACAATCAAATGAGCTTCCTACAGAAAAGCTGTTTCTGTGTTGATTTTCCCTTGGATACTTTTCCAAATCATTGCATGTTCCCTGTTACTGAATATAAATTCCCAGACAATCTCCTCTCATGGGGTTTATTTCATCTATTTTTAAATTAGAGCACCTCTTGCTAATCTCTTATTGAGGGAAAGGGATGATCTGTTAAAAATACCTTTTTTAAGCATTTGCATTATAGCACTTACAACATTATAACAAAACATTATAACACTTCTCAGGATTAAAGCATGCCCAGGTCAACACTGAGTGCTTTAAATATAAAACTGAGTCTTTCCACCTGAAGGGTGTAAAAAGAATCACCTCTTTGCAAAGGGCTTTATTAATTCACACTGGCCAAACAGGAAAAGCCCACATTCTTAAATTATTTATCAATAAATGAGGATTTTTAAATTATTAATTAATTTCTAATAATAACAACTATCTGCTACGTTGATTCAGCAAAGCAAAAGCAAAGACAGAGCTGCTGAAAGTGCTTGGTGCTGCTCTGTCCCGTGTCACCTACCCCTTGCATCCAGCAGGACACACCACACCAGCAAAACCTCCTGCACTGAGCGCTCCTACAACCGATCTAACGCCAAATGCAGCTAACAAGGGAAAAACTCAGGCAAATACTCAGCCAGAAGTGAAATCTAGGGTAGGAGAATCCTGATCCTGGCTCTCCAAAACTTTCCATAAAGTTTACATCCATCGTATGTGTGGCCATAGAATCTTTTCAAAAATCCATGGAGCTAAAAAAAAAAATAAAAAAGAAAATACTTTTAAGGATTCCAGTGTGTTTTGAAGGCAGCTCTGTATTATCAGAGCAGTACTGATAGTTAAAACATCTATGTCCATGGGAAACAGAACGCACTCGTTTAGAAATCATTTTCCTTTGCAGAGTTCTCAGGCTGTAGCCTTAAATTCAAATTTCATTAACATAGATGATAAAATAATACAAGAAGATACCTTTTTTGTCCAGAATTCTCAGAGTAATAAAAAGAACAGTGGCCAAAAGTGCTTTAAATATATTAACATTTTTTTTAACTCTGCAAGCCTTTGTTCTCAAGAAAGAAAACTGCTGTTTCACTTCCCTGAAGCCATTGGTAATATGATGCAAAAACATCAGAGAAAATCTAATCCAAGATAGGTGCAGTCCCCAAGGGAACATGCTCTTCTTTGTTTTATATTTCCATTGGAAATCTGGGAGATTTTGCATGCAAACATCTTATTTCATGGGGCTGCTTCTCAAATTGAGAGATTAAATCTAGCGCAGTATAAAGGCCTTTTCAATAAAGTGGGTTGCACAGTCTTCTGTTTACAGAAAATTGATGCATCATCTGATATGTCTGAAATTGCTAACTTCTGTTTCAGTAAAGCTGAAGGAATTTCACCCAGCCCATTATCTAATCAAGAAAAATATTCCCTTAGCATCTTGTCTTAAGGTAGCTGGCTGGCAAGCAGTGTTTGGACTCCTGTATATCACGATTCATTACAGCTGCAAAATGGCCTGATTTTCTTGAGGAAGTCATATTTGCAGAACTATCCATCATCCACAAAGTGTTCATAAATGCCTCAAAAAGCTACAAAACAGCTATTAAATCCTAACTTCATTTTGGTTTTTCCCCCCTCATTTCATACACAATCAAAATTTAAATATATGAGTGATCATTCTTGTTGGGCACACATTGACTGAACTCCCGGCAGCAGCAGCACTCAGTGTGAGCCACAGCTGATTTCTCAGTCCTCAGAGCTTTATGGGTCCCCTGTGCCCGTTATTAACACACTTTCCACCAAGGCAGAAAGCAGCTGAGTTTGCTCAGTCCTCAGCACGCTGACGTGACTGAATGCATCCCTTGCATTCAGGCAAAATTGCAAACCAAATTTTCCAGGGAGCGGGAGAAAAATGTGCCTGTTAGTGAGACGCTGTGAGTGTCGGCCCCGCAGTGCAGGGCCAGAACTCCTCTCCTGCTCATCCAACACAGAGTTCAGGTCCTGCCAGGCAGCTGTGCCCAGCAGCTGAAGCAGAAGTTCCAAGAGCTTTGCTTGGCAAATTTGTCAGGGTGTGAGTAACTGGAGTGTAACGCATGGCTGTAAATTCCTCACCAGGTCTGCCCACCTCGGGCAATCCTTTGTCATTGCTGCTCTCAGGCAAGCGATACTGTTTAAAAAAAGCGCCACGGAAACTTTTCAACCCAGAATGCAGAGCTGAAAGCTGACACAAGCGTGGCTGAGCACTCAGGCCTACTGCAAAAACCTAAAAGGAGATAAACCCTTCCCTGATGAGTGCCTGAGCTAAATGCGTAGGATGAGGTAAAGAGAACATGAGATTATATGTCATGTGCAAGACAGAGCCAGTCACCTAGCTGGTGGTCCACGTACAGGTAACACGTACAGGACCGAGGTCGTGGCCCAACACCTTTACAGCTCTCAGTTCAGCAAACATTCTCAGCTGCATTTCATGTCCTACCAAGTAAGGAAGATATGAAAGCTTTAATTAACAATGCCAACCTTTTCTGCAGGATTGCCCATGAATAAATCTCAAAGGCCTTCACTAATGAGTTAAGTAAAAAAGTGTGCATCTCCTGTGTTTCCAACCAAGCCTCCCAGCACTGCTGTTTCCTTCCTCACCATTCCTCCCTTCTTTGGTTTTGTGGGGAAGAGCAAGTCTCGTGTGCTTGCAGGGTAGGACTGTTGACACTCCTCCATGCCTGGAAGGGGCTTCAATGTCCACTGAGGCAAATGGAATGTAGGATATTTTTCTGTATTTAGCTTTAAGAAATAAAAAGCTGATCCCTGTTCCCGGGAGGTGCAGTGAGAAATATATCTGAAGCAGAATCAGCTGCCACATACCTTCTACGAGTGTTTTCATCCAAAGGCTACTTCTATTAAAAAAAGTACTTTCTTTGGCAGAGAAGCCAATTAGCACGCGGATTTTGAATTTAGATTTTAGATATTTGCTTTAATGAGCAAACCAAAGTTAATCCCAAATTCCTGTAATTTTGAAAAATTGCTATTTTGCAACTTATAGCAATACATCTAGGTACCAAACTAGCACTCAGGCCTACTGCAAAAACCTAAAAGGAGATAAACCCTTCCCTGATGAGTTCCTGAGCCAAATACATAGGTTGAGGTAAAGAGAATATGAGATTATATGTCATGTGCAAGACAGAGCCAGTCACCTAGCTGGTGGTTGATTTACACTGCTCCTTCTCTCGGGAGGACATTTCCTTTCAACTACCAAGCTGCTGCCTCTGCTAACTGTACCCTCTGAAAACTATTTAATAAAACAGAAATGAATTGGTCAAGTATCCGTAATAAAAGCAATTAGAGCTAACAAGAGTGATGAGAGCGAGCTGTCCCAGAGGCAGCGGGGTCAGGATGGGAGTGCCCCATGTGCTGCCCTTTCTGCGTGAGTCCCTCAGAGGAGCAGATCAGAGAGTGGCAGCAACTGGAATCGCCCAGCCCTGGTCCAGAACAAAGCTTGATTGTCAGCCCTGTGCTTTTTTCTGTGCAGCCACTCTGCACAGACACACTGAGGGTATCAGAGGCCTGGGGAGGCACTGAAGTTCCGAGATATCTCATCTCCACTCCATGACTGGAAATATACCCCAGTGTAGCACGGGTCAGGCCGAGTAGGCTGAGGAGTCAAATGGAGAGCTAAATGAAAGACCACACAGAGACAGCAAAGGAGAGGGCAAAAAGAGAGAGAGAGAGAGAGGGCAGAACCCTCTGACCTTTATTTATATGTTTTTACAAATCACCCTGGATTGGAGGTAGAAATCATTACCTTTCAATTCTATTGGTCAAAGCATCTATCTATCATATTTCTCCGCCCAGGAGAATGGAATGATAAACAACAAAGACAGTTAACAAAACATAGAGAGTTGTTAAGAAACCATGGCCATGTTTACAGCAGAATGTGTGAGAAAGTATCACAGCAAAGAGAAACACTGAGAAACTGCAAAACTCAGGACAACACCCCAGGCTCTTCCTGGTACTTTCTCTTTTCTCTCTGTCGTCACCTTTCCCATACAAAAAGTTTTTTCATGTCTGCTGAAGATAGTAGATAAAAACGTGAAGAAGGGTTTCAGGTGTCAGTTCAGGTAGATATACAAACAACTGAGAAACCAGCGTCAGACCTTGATCCCATCCTAATAGCACTCAGGAACTGAATCCTGGCAACTGCTCCTCTGAGTCTGATGGTGAAGAACTCCAGGCTGTCCTCTTCTCCTGCAGCACCAGTGGGAGCCCATTTTCCACCCCACTGAAGACTGCTGGTACTTCATTTGCTGAAGACGGGCAAAGACAGACATGGTTTTTTTCAGTGTAACACAACACTTTAGGTAAGTTCCACCTGCGGAAGGATTTTTGTGTAAATAGATTTATACAGGATGGGGAGACAAGGGGTTATGGCCTGGCTGTTCCTCAGGATCCTGCCAGCTCCACGGGGAGAATCATCCACTGGAACCAGTGTCATGGGCTACCCAGCGTGGCCAAACCTCACACCGGGTTATGCAGCCACTCAGGCTCTGCTTAATCAATTGCAAATCTTCCCTGAGGCAGAACTGAAGCAGACGCTTAACCCATCCTCATTGGACAGAACAGCAAAACCTCCCAGGGTGAGAAGAGAAAATCCCAGATGTGTTTCTCACGGGCAGCTCCCTGTTTGGGTGACTGTCAACTTACTGCATTTTTTGTCCTTTGTTGCAGAAAATGTCAGTGATGGAAGAAAGGCTTGTGGCCACGTCACCCTCACACCCTGTAGGATTTGATCCTTGAAGGAGGTGGAAGTGATCCATGAAGAAATGTCTCGGAGGCCATTGCTGCCGTGAGGGGGAGGCTCCTTCCTTGCCTGGGAGGTAATGCTAGGAGAGCTCACAGGCTGGAAATGGAGGATAAGATAGGAATGGGAGCCTGCAGCTGGGGAGCAGAGGCTAGAGATTACTTTTTTTATTATTTTATTTTAAACATATGTATTAATCATGGCTCAAAGCAGGGATGGCAACGGGAAACTGCAGCTGGAATGGGTAAGGCAGGAGGAGGAGGTGATTTTTATTTCAGACATAAATTATGTATTAATTGTGGCTTGAAGGAGGGGTCAGTGTGGGAATCTGTAGTGCGGGGAGGACAAAAAAGAAAGATGATTTCAATTGCAAGTATATTTATTGAAGTGTAACTCAAAACAGGGGCTGGATGGGAATCTGCAGCTGGAACTGATAGGGCAAAGGAAAATATTGCTTTGGTGGAGCAGTATTATTTTAAACACATGAATAAGTCCTTAGCTCAAAGCAGGCACAAGGGTGGGAATCTGCAGTTTGAGGATGTCAAGTAACACTTGTGGGAGAGAAGATCTTTATGTCTTTTCAGGTGCATGCAGAGCTTGTGAAGGCTGCTGAGCTGACTTTGCTAGAGCTCCAACACCATCTGTTCCCAGACCCGGGTAATTCAGGATTCCCCAGCAGCCCTGCACTTCCCTGCTGGCTCTCGAGAGCCCGCTCTGCCTGACAGGGTGGATGTGCCTACGTGACTGCCGTGGTGGAGCTCCCAGCCGGTGAGTGGGGCAGCTGGCTCTGAATGCTGAGTGCAGCCCTGCTCAGGGTGACCAGCTCTGCCCAGGAATGGCTGCAGCCACCACTACCCCACAGTCCAGCCCAGTCTGTGGCCCATTTGCCCTTTGCCCGGCCTCCGAGGGGTGCGTCACCCGCACCGCCTCCATCCCTCAGGGCCACCATCCCTCATTCTGCTGAGAAGTGGTCTCCAGGCTGTGGGCTTTCTCTGTGAAGAATGTCAGATAGAGCCAGCTGGGAGTGGGGCTGTGTGCTGCCCGTGCCCACCCTTGTCTGGGCAGCAGGAACAGTCATTCCCCTGGAATTAGCCTAAAGGAGCTGGCTGGCATGTTCTGGAAACCCATTTTTATTGGAGAAGGCGTATCTTTGAATTCAAATGGTGCGCAGCAGTGGTTAGAAAGAGAACACTGAGCCCATGGAAATGTCACAAAAGTGCTAGTGCCAATTAATATTCACATATCCCAGAGACAACAGGCCTTTCCTGTCTGAAGCTCTGGTCTGAAGCCTTGTGTCTGGCCAGCATGTTCTGTATTACAGCTCCGAGCAGGAACATTACAGCTTCCACAGGCTGATAGCTGCAAGAGCCACTAAACACCACGGATTTTTTCCAGTGCATCATTGCAAAACCACCTGTGCTGAGTAACTTTTCACTAACTGCGAAGACTGTTAGAGCATTCAGGGAGCTTCAGAACATAATTTTAATTTTTTCCAATAGTTAACTTTAGTGTTTGTTAACTTTAATGTTTGCCTCTTTGCTCCAAAAAGTAAAAAAAAAAAAAAAAAA
>VYZT01024934.1:0-10848 GCA_013400735.1 Pomatostomus ruficeps | reverse complement strand
AAAGAAAAAAAAGATAAATCCTTGATTCCAGCCTTTGCTTCACATGCTTTTCATGAGGCATGCCAGTGTCTGTTTCCCTTCTGGCTCTACAAAACATGCCACTATATGTGTGCTGCTGCTTTCTTTTGAAATTCCCACGAGTGCAAACCCTCTTTAGTAATACTGTGCATATTTGTGTGCATGATGTATATTATAGAATTAAGCTTTTGCTCAGTAAAAGGAATTTTCAGATAAACTGTATATTTATGACCTTTAGACTGAACTGAGCTGAAGTTAAGGTTCAGGTCGTCTCTCCATGAGTTTTGGTAAGAGCTAAGAATCCCAGAATCACAGATTGCCGAGTGATCTTGTGGTAATTTGAGACATTTAGCGAGAGAACCCAGCCAAAACTTCCCAGGAGGTTCCAGAGGTTTATAGTTACCTTGTGCAACTCATGCATGGTGTGATGCTGAGTGGGGAAGGAGGCAGGAGTTCTTCCCACTCGGAGGAAGATCAGCTCATCAGCTCTGCGTGACTTTGCTTTACACATAATAGACCATCACCGACTGATGAGCTGCAAGCAAGAAACTGGTCAGAAAGTCTGAGGAGCTGATCAGAAAGTCTGAGAAACTGGTCAGAAAGTGTGAGAAATGAACTGATCAGAAAGTCTGAGAAACTGGTCAGAAAGTCTGAGGAACTGATCAGAAAGTCTGAGGAACTGGTCAGAAAGTCTGAGGAACTGGTCAGAAAGTCTGAGGAGCTGGTCAGAAAGTCTGAGGAGCTGATCAGAAAGTCTGAGGAACCAGTCAGAAAGTTTAGCATTAGGTTATTGAAGCTGTTGACCACTTGTTACACTAGAGGAATGCAAGTTTTGAGGTGAATGTTGAATTTACCTTAATTCGTGCCAGCTGTGGGCACTCTGAAAAGAAGTCTTAAAAGGTCTCTTTTGCTCTGAGTGAGACAGCAAATCTTTGCTGCCCTTTTTGGCCTAAGCAGAGTTGACGTCCGTCTCATTTCCCGTCCTCTAGATCTCAGTTCTGCTCACATCCCAGCGCCTGGGCTTGTTCTTTGCCCGTGTTATTCTGCGAGATTGTGGCAGGAGGAAATAGCCACGGTTTCCGGGCAACCTCACAGTCCAGACCTTGACCCGGTGTCAGGCACCTCCAAAAGCTCATCCTGACTTTCTCCACCCCAGCAAGCAGGGGGAGACAACCTCACAAACTCAGTGTGCCACAAAGGCCTCGCTGTATCCGAGTCTGTATTTCAATGCTCAAAACCTTCCCAAAATTTGTAACAGTTTAAGCAAAACTTTCTGGAGCTATTCTATGTCTTGTGAATTAATAGGGATTTCCAAAACTGATTATCAAATGGCTTTGTTTTATCCTGTTCTTTCTTCATTCTCCTTAAAAGGAAAAAAAAAAAAAAAAAAAAGAAAATATATTTGAGGTTTTTCCTTATTTTGGGTTTTTTCCTTATTTTGGGTTTTTTCCTTATTTTGGGGTTTTTTCTTATTTTAGGTTTCAACTAAAAGCTTGATTTTTTCCACCTTTGGCAAAAGTAAATGGGGGGAAACCCCCTCTTTTTAGTTTAATTGAGAATGTGTCTGCTGTGAAAATGGAAGAAAATTACGTGAGTATTTCTTGAATTCCAGTTCTTAGTAATATCTACTTTCTATTGCAGATTCTCTGATTTTACTGGTTTTACTCATTCTATCATCAGATAAATTTCCTATGTTTATGCTATTAACTTTTTTTCATTTCATGGACCATTAGCTATGAGATTTAGGCCACAAAATAATTTAAAATTTCCACCTCTTCCAAAATGACATGACTTTATCCTGATACTCACAAATGGAAGCCAGCAGGCAAACAAGGTAAGAGAAAATAAATGAAAAAGCATTCAAACTATAGTCTAATTTTTGCATGGCTGCAAACTTAGGCAGTAGCAGTTGATTGTGGGAGTATCTAAAAGGTTGAGGTGTCCATGGATTATTCTAAAAAGCTTAAGAGCTTTGTTTAGATTGAAAATGGTCCACAAATACTTCCCTATAGAAATGTTTAATAAAAAACCAAAGTCAGGCACTTCTGACTGTGATGTATTCATGGTTCAGTATTTGAATATTGTTTGGAGATGTCCCAGGGGTGGTTCCTTTTCCATTCTGTTGTGTAGCTCTGAGCCAGGATGCTTCTGCTTTGGAAGTTTTATAACTGATGATATTTAAGAGAGAAATTGGAAGGGAATGTATTTTCACTCACAAGTCCATGGTATTGGGTTTTTAGAAGACAGTTCAGACAGTTGGAGTAAGCTCAAATCAGTGTGTGTCCACATGGGACGGGTAAGTAAATTATCTGCTGTTGAAATAGATACTAATCACCATGGGTGGCTTGGAAATAATGTTCTTATCCTCTGACAGTTCTTAGTATTTTGAAAAAAAAGTCTCAAATAAAATGGAGATGAAAAACTTCAAATATTATGTTTGGTCACGCAAAATGTTCAAATCAGTCAAATTTTACACTGAAAAGGGTAGATTTTTTTAACACCATGAAAATACAGTATTTTGAGATCTTCAAAATGTTTTCCCAATTTTTGTCGAAATAAGAAATGTTCAGAACTGATTCTTTTCCACGAGACAATGATTTTTGGTTAATGAATGTGCATTTGCTAAAAAAAAAAAGCTTCCTAAATTCCTACTAGGCAGTGCTTTCTTAAGTTCTCATTTTGAGGATGCTTAGGATGCTAATATAAAGAGACAGCTCATCCAAATTTAAGTTTTCTTTCTTGACACTCTCATCAGCTTTCTCAGGAAAACCAAGGGTTTACAACGACTACAGGGTTTACAAAGACTGTATCTTTCTCTTGAATTTTTTGTGTACCTACTGTTCTTTTCCCATTTTCAAACAGATCTCCAAACTAAGACTTTTTCTGCTTTGTACGACAGCAATCACTGAACAGATAAACATTTTTAACTGTGCAAACCCCCACATTTCAAGATACAACAAACCTCGAACTCCCATAAGCTAAACCAGGATGTGACAAAGCTCATATGGGTGCAATTTTTGCCTTTTCCAATCTTCCCCTGGTTCTCTCTGTCATCCTCTGTCAGTGCAGTCAAGTTGTGTGTTGGATCTTGCTGCTTCCTGGGTTCCCAGGCTTTGAAGCCTGACTGTCCTCCAGTTCCTGCCTCTGCAGTACTCATCCTCAAACCTTTGCTGATCGTACTCTCTGTATGATACTTCCCCGGGGCTTCAGACTGCCTATTGATATTTTCTCTTTCAGATCCTCCTCTCCGTTTCTGCCGTATTTCTCTCAAGCTTGAATTCATTCGTGGCTAAATTGCTCCAACTCAAAGATTTTAGAGATGTGAAGAATTAGAATCTTCTCTAGATTAGACCAGTTATGTGAAACATGATAGCCAGAGTGTAAGGAAAGCAAATCATGGCAAAAATTACATTCCCTCCCGCCTCCCCTCCAACATTATAGCTTTGCAGCATCGTCTAACTAAGGACAAAATATGAGAAATAGGCTTCCAAAAAATAGTAAGACTTGGATCAGCAAATGACATTAGACATGGGAAATAACAGGGAAGATGAAGCACACACTTCTGAAGTGTTAGCAACGCAAACACTCCTTTCATGGCGATGCTAACAGGCAAATCACCCTGGAGAGAGCGTGCTGGAAGCAAAATGCAGAGCTCATGTAGGACGAATGCACTGAAATATTCGCTTCCTCTCCCCAGCCCTGCACAAGGCGAGCACTGTGCTTATCGTCGCCGTAACTCAGGGAAGTTTGTGAGATTGCCAGCACAAACAGCAACACGGGAAAAGCTAGGTGTACACAGGGAACTCTTGGTGTGCATCCAAACAAAAGAAGGAATCCAGGGCGAAGGAGCATGAATGTTAATAATCTTGCCAGAGATCCTTTCTCCAAGGCTAATAGTTCACTAACCTCCTTTGATGTATGACTTGAATATATCACAGCATCTGTGTGCCTCCAGCACCTCCCTTAATGCACGACTACAGCCAGGATTAATTAGTAAGCAGGAGCGGGAAGGAGCAAATGACCCCGTGTGATGCAGATCAGTTTGTTCTTACTGGTAGCGCAGCACTACCAATAATTTAAGCAGAATTTTAATAAACCACACATAGTGGCTGGTTCCCAGTAGCCAAGAGTCTGTGGTAGACTTCACACCCTATAGCCTTTAATTATTCATCTCTGTGAACAGCAAAACCCAGAGATGCCTAAGGTACTGGACAAATCTGTTGACCTGCTCAGACAAGAGATGAATGTCCATTTGATTCACTCTTCTATTTACCTGCCAGTTTCATTACTCCAAATCGAATTAATTTTGTTTGCACTGAGGGATAACACTATCTTGCAAGTGATCCCATCAGCAAAGCAGGGAATTCAGCTGGGCTTAATTGACAAGGTTTCAAGGGAGAAGTTGGATTCCACTTGAGCTGCTAGAATTAGCAAAAGCCAAAGTGTGACAACCTTTGCCTGTGCTCGGCTATAAAGTCTGTAACCGTGAACTGGGACCTGAAATCAATCCAAATTTTCAGCGCCTGTTGTGTTTTCTGCCTGTGAATGGGGCAATTTGGTTAACTCTGTGTAAGAGAACAAAAATTCCTCTTCTCAGTTTTACGATTTTCCTATTCTGAGGACCACAGAAAGATGTCTAACATAGAGAAAAGATAGTTGGAATGGAAAGGCAGCTTTTCTGTATGTACAGTCTTGCCATTCAAATTCTTTGCAAAAGCCTCCAAAGTCTTTTATGGGGACATCAAGTATTTCCTTCAGCACAGTTCCTTTTCCATTAAAAACTTTTGTTTGTTTCTCCATGCTACCCCATTGTCCCTATTAAGAAAAAGCACAAAATGTCTCTTTCTTCACTCCCCTTCTTCAGGCTTAGGCTTGTGATGATTTTAGCCAAACATACCTTGCAGGTCATAGAAAGACCAGTGGTTTCTCTTCCCTTTTTTGCTCCTTTTCTGCACATGTTCGCCTTGATTATGACTTTAATTAAAACCAAAGAATGCTTGAATTCTGTGAAGCATGTAGCTATCGAACCCCGCTCCTATTTGTCACGGTATCTTGCTGTCCACTGTTTGCCTCTATTTCTTTGAAGAGGATTCCCTATTCCGACATTATAATAAATACAAAGAAACCCCAGTCCAACTGCAGCCTGTGAACAGTATTGCAAATAACAACAACAATTACTCCTAACAATTATATAAAGTATCACTTTCATGCCTAGGAAAAAATTCCAAATCTTCTATTCTGCCTCATGTGATCAGCGAGACCGCTGTGCACCACATTTATATTTATAGAAGTGGCATCACCATCATGTAAAGATAAGAGTGAGAACAATTAAATACTCTTAAATTCCATTTTCCCAGTCTAAAGCAGACTAAGGAAAAACCATTTGAGGTCAAAACTGTCGTTGAAGCAATAAAACTAATTCCCCAGGCTAAGCTCAGTGACTGATTTCCGTGGGGTTATACTAGGGTGAGTTTGGCCCATTATTTTTTAATTGCTTCCAAATGTGTCTCTGCCTAGTGAACTATCCTGATAAAAATAAAGGACTCGCACAAACTCCTCAGGCAGCAGCAACATCCTCTGCTCTCTCTGGAGCTCAAATCAGTCTCCACATCGCGCCTGCCCCACTGCTCGCCAGTGGATGCAAAGTGGGAAAACTCTTATTGGGAATCTTATCATGACCTCCAACGGAAGGCACCACATGGATTAGTTCACTCAAAATGTGTGGAATGCAGTGAGAGAGGCTTGGAACTGCAAAAAGCAAGGCTCAGTAAAGCAGCAACCCTAGTCAGGACTTGCACACGATCATTTCTGAGATCTCTGGGTTGTGATTTGGCTTCTCCCGTTTTGGGTCTCTTGAAGATGCCTGAGCCAAGGCATGGCGGATCTTTACACTCCCTATTTTGATGCATTTTTGCACTGAAATCCTCTCTAGACCTGTCAGAACACAAAATAGTGTCCCTTCTTTGTTTCCTACAAATCGCAGGAGAAAAAGCAAGGTGATGTTTTCCTCTGGGATTGCACCAAAAAGGACAGCAGAATACCACTCTACTAACGGCACTTATTGGAATTTCAGTTGGGCAAAAGAAGATAAAATGTCTTGCCATACACATGCCAGAGAAGTTAGACATACAAAATAGAAACAGGAATGGTTGTTTTGTTCCACCTAAACAGAATTCCTGGTCCCGCAGGTCTCTGACATGCTCTTGTGATTGTGCAGGCTCTCAAAAATTTGAAATCCTCTAGGCCCAAGCAAGACTGGATAGTTTTTTAGTGAAAAAACTTTGCGCTATATGCAAAGTTTCATATTGGTAAAAGGGAGATAGATAGTGTTAAGAAGACTAAAGGGATTTAATATGTGGGGCTCTTTAATGATGTTTTTTACAATATTTTATAAAAGAATAATGTGCTGATAAAACAAACAGTCCAAAGTCCTACCTATTGGGATTTTGCCTCACAAACTCTAATGGCAGAAATACCTCCTTGATGTCAGTTCTGTTCCCTAAATGCTTGACAGCATCTGCAACACAAAGATGGCTGAATTTCGACTCAGATAAAAATGAATGTCTGTGGGTCCGGGGAAGTTCACCGAACATGAGTGATACACATGTTCCTACTGCCGCTGCCCTGGAAATGCCATCTGCCTCTCAAATAACCTCGAGAACAGATGTTCATACCTGCAAGGTGGGGTGTTACTGCAGTGGGGAAACATGGGCAGCCATTTCCCTGTGGAGACAGAGTGGTGTGTTCAACAATTTCATTCCTCTTGTACCAGTCTTGTGGATCACTAAGATTAATTTAACGAGATCTCTGTAGCACCTTGGTCAGGCAGGAACTGAGCAGCTGTCACAGGGGCTGGCTGGGCTCACCCGCCTCCAGTTTCTGTCCAGGTTTCCATTTGAATTCAGTATCGACCTGACACACAGAGGTGTGGAATGAGGATGCTGAGCCTGCCCAGCCAGGCTGCTGTAGGGACACACCAGTCAGCAGGGAGACTGCTCTGAGATGTATGTGTGGCTGTACCTACACGGGGAATTCCAAACTCGGTTCAGGAGCACGCTGAGAGCAGTCCTAGCCTTTCCTGCATGATTCCAGCCTTGCTGTGCAGCTAATGCCGGCGTGCTGCATGTGTGTGCACTCAAATGCCTGAGGCCATTTCCAAGTTAGCTGGGCTGCAGGGCCATCACTGTTGGCAAATCTTATTTCAGAGGGTCACTCTTGAAAGCATCCTTTAGAGACACTTTTCTCCATTATTCAAATTCACGCTTATTTTTCTTGTTCTCACGTGTTTTTCTGTTTCTGTTCTCTGATGGAAGGACCGAATCTGTTCATGTCGGCTTTTTTGGCCCCCTTCAAGTTCCTGAGTTACGGAATTGTGTTGTGATTAGAGCTACAGAAGGCAGTGAATGCTGCCACGTGATTGTAACACAGAGATACAATGCAATATCTAACTGAACGCTTTTTCATGTATTAGCATAAAATTTGGGAGCCAAAAGTGATATATTTGCTATCAGCCTCTCTCCCTTTTATCAGTGGTATGGAATGAATGTAAAACCGAACAGGGGAAAGTGTAGTAGCTGATACCTATTCCAGATGTTCTGCTAAAAGGTGCTATTTATGAGAGGATATGATTGGGAACAGCCCTGACCTAATACCTAAAGGATTACACCAATTGTACATTACACACACACTCACATCTATGCATCCCTATTCCCACCAGCAATGTGAGAATTCTACAAGTCTGGAGGGGAAAATGTGAAAAACACTGGATCAGTGAAAATGGAATAGTAAAAATATCTCTCCTCAAATTTAAAGCAGAAATGTAAAGGGCTGGGTCCTCTCGCTAAATGTCTCAAATTACCACAAGATCACTCGGCAATCTGTGATTCTGGGATTCTTAGCTCTTACCAAAACTCATGGAGAGACGACCTGAACCTTAACTTCAGCTCAGTTCAGTCTAAAGGTCATAAAAAAAATACAGTTTATCTGAAAATTCCTATCCAATCTGCAAAACCACGCTGGATATTGCAAATCTTCTGAGCTTGATTCTTTGCTGGTGATTGGACATCCTCAATTCTAATCTTAAGTGAAAAAAAAGACCAAAATCTGAGAGAAAAAATGGAAGTGAAGATAAACATTGTTCATCCCCGAGTGATATTTTCTTAACTTCTAGATGAGTTCAGGACTGAGTAGAATCTGAAGAATTCAAACACAATTAAAATTTCATCGTTCATTTTTAACAAATAAGGACCGAATGAAACTATTTAAAGATGATAGTGAAAAAGTTAAAGAAAACCCCGCTAAAACTGTGACAAAACAGTCAGGGGCAGGCGGCCTCTCCACTTTCATTTGCCACACTTCCATGCCCTTATTAGATCGATGAGAACAAAAGTGTGCCTGATGCTTTGCAGCCACGGAGGAAGATGCTGTCGCTCCCTGAAATTTCTCTCCGACTCCTGAGGGTAATGGGACTCCACGTGCGTCCGGGCTGCCTGCACCGCACTCATTAAAGGTTGCGTTCTTTCCCGAACAGCTTGGACCTATTCACATGTCATAGGATAATCTTCCAATTACCCCGGAATGAAACAGTGAAACGGTGTCGGGAGACGAACACTTTCAAACCGAGGGTTTGGAGATTAGATAGGGATATGTGTTCCAGATAAATCCTCGCGTATTAAAGAGCGTGTTTGTTTTAATGACAACTTGAATGCTGCGTCACCTTCCCTAATAGGGAAGCAATTAAACCTTCAGATATGTCAATTAGCTACTGATGGGCTGATTTCCTGTTTGTTAGTGCGCCATTAGAGAGTCATATGGCTCTGGAAAGTTTCAAGACTGCCGTCTGGGGCTTTTTGCACTTCAGGGACATTTCTTGCAGACATTAAAACCCTGCTTGATTCCTCATCATTAAATATCAGCGAAAGTCCGGGAGCTGAGGAGAACTTCAGGCTTGAAACCAGCAACACTGCAGAAAGCGAGCTGCTACCTCATTATGATCATAGAGTCAATAAAGTCACCTGATGGCAGATTTAGAGGAACTCATTAGGAGATGGAATTTGGTTGTGCAGACAAGCTGCTGTGATTCTGGAACCAGGCCCTTTCATTAAGGTCTTCAAATAGGATCCAGCGCAGAGGGAGGGGGAGCCTGCAGGGCATTGCAGCTTTAAAGCACGGCAATAAGGATTCTACATGCATACAGCACTCTGCATCGCTCGGCAGAGGAGGTAAGCTCTTCGGTGAAATTTAAAAGAAAAGAAATGAGAAAGGAGTTTAAGACACCTGTATCTCCTTAAAAGTGATATTTTGTAATTCTGACTTAGAGTGAAAGCCATGACATCCAATGAGAACACAGCGCAACAGACCTTTTATTACCTAATCTCTATGTAAATTTACCGATTTCTTATTCTTGGAACTTAACTTTCTTTAAATATAATTGAATTAATCTAAGTCAAAGCAAACCCAAAACTTTTCATGTGGCCAATACATTTTTTCCTTTGTTTCTCCAGCCTGGTTGCTGCTAAAGCAATTGCTGATTGTTGCATTTAGTAATCCGTGAGCTCTGTTCCTGCAGCACTTGGCCTTACCTCAGAAAGGTGAAAAGATAAAGCTCCTAAAAAGTATCAAAGACACATAAATCATAGAGCTGTCCTGTAAAGGCTGCCCAGAGCAGGAGAAACGCTGGCCTGTAAGCAGCACAGAGCACCCCAGTGAGCTGCTGAGCTGAGCGTGCAGAAGTAGAAATAGGTGCTGTAATTTTGAGCCAGAGAGAGAAAACCACCACTAACAATTGCCCTTTTAAGAATCACCCATGTAGCAAAAGTCTAGCTGTAATGAAAGAGAATAAAGGTCCTGAATTCTTTCACTGCAATTTTGGTTACAGAGAACTTAGAAAGAAAGTGAATGGAGTGGAGCAGCTTAATTATAAGAGGGCTTGCTGTGGTTGCTTTAAAATCTTGGATACGGTGTAGGGTACTTTTTCTCCCAGCCATCTCTTTAAAATTAAGGAAGGTCAGGAGTGTGCTGGACAGTCCCCCAGAAAGCACACAGTCGGTGCAGTGTGTACTTGAGCTGCTATTTTTTTCACCATCCTTCATCTGCATTCAAAACATTTAGCATAAAACTTTGTTCAACAGCATTGCAATGGAAGGAAACAACGAACAATTTAGCTCTGCTGGGAAGGTGGGTGCATGGAAAGAGTAGGCAAATAATAGATTGTTATTGTACCACTGAATAGCTTGAAAAAAAATAAATTAGAAAGCTGGAGAAAGTAAGTATACATCTTCTTATGTGTTGGAAGCTCAAACCGGCTTAAACTGTCTGATTCTCTGTTTGCTGGAACTGCCTTGGCTCGGTGAGCAGTTCCAAAGCCATGCTTCTAAAAAATACAGGCTGTGTTTAGCTTATAGGCATGAATATGTAAAGGTCTTTACTGGTGTGTGATTTGTCTGCCCTGTTCCTGTTCCTGTGCCCGGCTGCCCAAACCTGAACAGGCTGTCCAGTCTTCCTTTCTGCACCGACTGAGACCAGCGGGAAGTTTCTTGCAAATGTTCATACAAAATGTAAAAAGAGATCACTCTGCCCTGCTCTCTCATTTGCTTCTAGTGATGCCTTAAGTGCTGGTAAAAAATAAGAAGCAGACCCAGCAGTATAGGAAAAGGGTATTCCCTTGGTTTAATAGGATCCTGGTGTACACTTCCATCTGAGAGAGCGTGTACTCTTCATATACAACTTCATGGACTTCACAAATTAGCATATTTAGTTAAAATCTTTTAATGAGTAACTTGACAAGTGAGGTAACTATCTTCTCATTCTTTTTTTAAATGAAACTATAGC